>VDFB02349733.1:0-30979 GCA_007258455.2 Sequoia sempervirens
ACACCACACAGAAAGGAAGTGGCCATATCTTCACCTTTGATATCATAGATTGTGAAGGAACAGAGACACGTGTGACATGCTTCAATGAAGCAGCTCACACCCATTGTGATAAAATTATCGCAGGAGCTACATACACATTGTCTGGAGGCATGGTTCGACCTGCTAATAGAGTCTATAACAAGCTTAATAGTGGGTTGGAAATTTCTCTTAGCCCTGACTCAAGGGTTTCCCTATGTGAAGATGATGATTCCATCCCTAAAGAGCAATTCTCTTTCACACCCCTCAATGCATTGATGAGCAAAAGCAACGGTTCGAATGTTGATGCAATTGGAATTGTCACTTGTGTACATCCATGCACCACCATCAGGAGAAGAGATGGGACAGAGGTCACACGACGGACTTTAACAATTATTGACATGTCCAACACAAATATAAATGTTACTTTATGGGGCTCGTCTGCTGAAAAGGAGGGTGCACAGCTGCAAGAGAAATACCTCATGCGTGAATCTCCAGTTCTCGCAATTAGGAATGGTCATGTGTCCGAATTCAATGGAAAGGTGATCAGCACCTCATCCACTACAAGACTATCGATAGATCCTCAAATAGAAGAGTCAGAACGGATTAAAACATGGTTCAAAGAAAAAGATAGTACAATTCAGGCTTTGTCTACTAGCTCCTTTCACATGCCCCCACCTACTAGAAGGCTTACGATCAATGCAATTCGTGAAGAGGATCGAAATGCAACACACCCTCTACAGTGCATGTTGGTGGCAACAACACGATTCATAAAAACTGACTCATTCTGTTATCCAGCATGCCCTTCCTGCTCAGGTAACAAGCCTTGTAAGAAAAGACTATCACAGAAAAATGATGGAAAGTGGTTTTGTGGAAAATGTAATGCAATAAATGACACCTGTGACTATAGATATATACTTCAAGTCAAGTTGCAGGACCACACAAATATAATATGGGCAATCACATTCGACGAAGGGGCGACACAACTCATGGGCATGCCTGCAGACAAACTCTACAATCTACAATTTGATCAAGCTGCTGATAGAAATGTGGAGGAGGTGATTAAGAGTGTCTTGAACAAACATTATGTATTCACACTGCGTTGTAACCTTGAAATGTACAATGCAGAGGAACGCTTAAAAGCAACCATTGCCAGGGTCGAACAACTAGATTACATTGAAGAGAATAGCTTTTTGCTTAAAAATATCCAAGAAATGTGCAATGTAAAGGCTTCTCCCCCCATTGAACCCGATGTTGTACCAGAGCTGGTTGTGCAACTCTAAGGATCGCTATAGCCATACTACATAGCCTAATATAGTTGCCACGCTCTCTTTACAACTGTAGTATTACTATGGATGGTATGCTTCGCAAAAAAAAACTTGTGTTGTAAAGAACTATGTCAATTTATTTTTTATCTAAAAAACTACCATGTTAATGCCTTTAAATGGATACAAATATGTAAAATATTGTTTTCCTTTATTCCAAAAAAAATGCCCATGTTCATTTACACGTTTACAGATGCACCTTTGTCTACTACCTCCAAATTTTGTTCTTTCTCGTATTGCAACATGCATTCGCGAACCAATGAGGAGTATCTTTACATTCTCATCTACATTTTTGCTATGCAAGCATTTTGGTTTCATCTTGTTTTGCTATGCTCGTATTCCTGATCTACCCTGCTATGTACAGACCCGCATATGGTAGACTCCTCAACAGGGAACAATGCAAGTGACCCATATAATAAGGAGGTAAGAAGACAAAAAAACCGAGAAAGAAATCAGGCCTACTATGCTTGCCATAGAGAAGAGATAGCTACTCGAAGGTGACAAAAAAGATTGTATGAGAGCCAAAATAGCCCCGAACAAACAGAAGCCTGAAGAATGCAAGACTGTGAGAGAAGTTGAGCATACTATAAGCGTCATAGAGAGGAAATAAATGCAGAAAAGCACAATAGCTCTTTACAGAAACAAACATGCCTACATCAACATGGAACAATATGCAACGACAATGATAACTTCATGATGGCAATGAAAAATTTTTGTCAGAGAATAGATGCACTGTCCAACCGAAAAACATGCATTGTATGCAAGGAATGTTACCCAAGCATGCTTGTCCATTCATCGGGTTCTAATGCAATGTGTAAAAGATGTTTCGCTGAGAGAGGCATCCATCGGTTCTCTGCACTCAACAACATGGACCCAGGAGAGCAACCATTTGTTTTGAAAAGACTCACCCAAGTGGAGGAAATGCTCATTGCCAGAGTCATCCCAGTACTACAAGTAACCCACACTCTTGGAGGGCAGTATAGATATAGTGGCCACACGATCAGCTTCCCACAAGATATCACCGACATTTCAAAAGTTCTTCCACGAAGAATACAAGAGTTGGATGTTCTCATAGTTTGAAGATTACATGTAGAAGGTCATTATTATGATTGTTATGTCAGTAGAAGTCATATCAGAGATGCGTTGCAATACAAAGTCAAATATGACCCGTACTATCATGATGTTGCAATTAATTTTGAGCACTTAGAGCTATTTCCTGAAGCAAGAACAAACATAATGAATATGCTACACACCGTTGAAACCAGTGAAGACATGGTGGTTCAAAATAATGAAATTGACTCTGATGGGGATGATATTGAACGCAGCACAGTACACACATCGTCATTTATGGCTAGACTTCCAAATAGATGCCGTGAGTTAGAAATTATTAAGAGAACATTAGACCTTGACGACAACACTAACAACATTATAGACTGGCCTGAAATAAACTCATCACCAATAAATGAATACAATACTGAGGGGTTGCTTGATATGGCATTTCCAACACTCTTTCCAACTGGAGTTGCACTACAAATGCAACCACGAATTAGGGAAGTACAGATGCATGAGTATGCACTCCACTTAATGAGATTTCATGACCATAGATTTGGAAGGCATCCAAGGTTCCGATATTTCATGCTTAATCTTATGATGTGCCATCGTAGCCAGGGGCTTGCTGCAGTTTTCATTAAAAAAAATGCAGAAGAAAACATGCCAACCACTATTGAGGACCTCCGAGCACACTTGAAAAACTTACCTGACACACAATTAGCTCAAGAGCTCATGCACTTTGGCTCTTCAATGCGGGGTACAAGACCATATTGGAACAAGTGTCGTGCTGAGCTAACAAATATGATCAGCCAAATAGGGTCTCCCACTCTATTCTTCACATTAAGTGCAGCTGACACAAAGTGGCCGGACCTGCAATGTTTGATCTCAGATGGTGTACCGGTAGGAATGCAAACAAATAAACAGCGTTTAGAAAATGTAGTCAACAACCCCCACACCACATCATTATACTTGCATCAACAATTCACAATGCTTCGTGAAGAGGTTATTGAGAAACTCCTCAACGCAAAAGATTACTGGTACAGGTATGAGTGGCAGCACCGTGGCACCGCACATGTACATGGTTTCCTTTGGCTCCATGATGCACCGAACATGGATATACTTGATTGGGATGATAGTGTTGCTGTTGAACAGGCAAGGAAATTCTTTGACATGTATGTCAGTGCTTGGAACCCCCGTCCTGCATCAGCAAGAGACAATTTGATTTTCCGATCTTTCCAAGATGATCCTTGCCTACTCGACACAACAGGTATATTTGCTACAGACCCCTCTCATGACTATGAAGAGATCATCAATCGTGTCCAGAGGCACACAAAATGTAGAGAGGGGACATGCTTGCGAAAGAAAGGGAAAAACTAGAGTGTCGATACAAAGCTCCATGGAAAGAGAAAATTATATCTACACTATCATGTGACAATTGTGGGACAAAACAATATGAACCTGCATGGAATGATGATAGGCTAAACATACACAATCTAGATATGATTTCAATATGGAGAGCCAACATAGATTGTCAACCTGTCATTTCGCGAGCAGTTGTTTTGAAATACATTGCCAAATATGCATCAAAAGCAGAGAGAGCATCTGAGACTTGTACTGATATGCTAGCAAGAATAGCTGCAACCCAGAAAATAGATGTCCCGGCCCTTGCAGCATACCGAAAGTTCATGGAAAAAATCGTGGCAGAGCGTGATATTGGAGCACAAGAAACATGCCATATGCTTCATAAACTTCCACTTATTGTTTATAATCGGCCGTTTACGTCTTTGAATGTTGGCCAAAAAATGTTCCATCGAATAGCAAGAGGACGACATGAAAGCCATTTACAACCTAGCTACCTTCATTCGTACATTAATCGACCTCTAGATTTGGAAACAACAACGCTACTTGAATCTGCACGGCCTTTCACGTACTCTGCGAGTCGCAAGGGATGCAAGTGGAAAGAAAGAAAGGTCAAAGCGATTGTCAATGTTTTCCCAAAGTTCTACACCATCCCAGATGAGGACTCAGACCAGTTTGAAACATTTTGTTGGAGTGAGCTTCTACTGTACAAGCACTTCCGAAGCTTCGAAATTGACATAGGGATAACCAAGGATACAATACTTGCAAATTGGAAGCAAATGAATGCATCCAAATATGATGTATGGCATGTCCCCCGCACTGCCCCCTCAGACGAAAACACCAGCGATGCAGAATCCGATAGCGAAATTGAGGTGGACACAAGGGGCATACTTGAAATGAATGAATGGGAATTATTTTCGCAAATGGGCCCCTCAAACAATATCAACGTACATGAGCTTGACCTGCTTGGCAGGCGTGAGTTTGATAGCAGCTATAAATGGGAACAACTTGCAGTGCCCCAGGAACTTCACGAAATCGCCACACAATTCATAAACATGAAAAAAACATGTAGCCATGAAAGGCATGCTCCAAGTAAGTATGTTGTCCCAGACTATACATTATCTTCCAAACAAAAACTAGCACTCACACATATTATCAACCATAGCAAGCATCACTCAAATAAACCATTGTACATGATTATTCAAGGGACAGCAGGTACAGGGAAATCATACTTGATTGCTCGAATAAGAAAAGCACTTGATAGTTACAATATGCACCAGCAAAGCCAGCTACTCACATTGGCTCCTACAGGGGTTGCTGCATTTAATATACATGCATCAACTATACATTCAATGCTTCGAATCCCTGTCAAAGAAATGCACCCATTGCAAGGACAATCATTAATAACATTTCAGGAAGAGATGAAACACATAAGATATATATTGATTGATGAGATGAGCTTCATAGGACCAAAGTTGCTACTGAAGATAGATGCAAGACTACGTGAGGCCTTCCCGCATCGACAACATCTTTATTTCGGTGGGGTGTCAATAATCCTGATTGGTGACCTTGCACAGCTCCCGCCTGTAATGGACAAGCCTATTTACACATCACACTCAAATGCAAAAACACTATGGGGCCTGTTCACGACCGTTGTCACCTTAGACACAGTGTTTCGTCAACAAGGTGAGACTCCAGAACAATGGCAATTCCGTCAACTATTGCAAAACATACGCAATGCACAAGCATCGCAAGAGGATTGGGAACTTTTACAAACACGCACAGACAAGCATCTCACCTCTACCGAAAAAGAAATGTTCGACAATTCAATGCACTTATTTGCTACCAATGATTTAGTTCGACTTCACAATAGAAGAATGTTAAAATTGTTAAACCGTCCAATTGCAATAAGTGCTGCAACTACTAGCAGGACTGAAGCAGATAATGCAACTACTAATGAACAACTTGAAAAGCATGTATTGCTTTGTAGAGGGTAGCGCATCATGCTGACAACCAACATATGGACACATGCAGGCCTTGTAAATGGAGCTCTAGGTGAAGTTGTTGAGATAGTTTACAGCCTTGGTTCCAGACCACCAGATGTTCCACTTTACGTAGTGGCAAGGATCGATAATTATAGTGGGCCAGCATGGAATGAAAAGGACCCCAAAAGTTTACCAATAGTACCTGTATCATTGGGCAGCCGTAGACAAATTCCGCTCACAATGGCATGGGCTATTACCATACACAAATCCCAAGGCCTAACGCTTGCCAGAGCAACTATCGACATTGGAAAAATAGAATGACAAGGACTAACATTTACAACTATATCCAGAGTGAAATCGTTGAACAACCTTCGTATTCAGCCAATGTTCTCCTTTGAGAGATACTCAAAAATGCATAACCACCCATACACAATTATGAGAAAAGAAGAGGAAGCCCGATTACAACAACTATCTCTAAAAAGCCAAGGTACACAACTCTTTACCCTTTCTCCCTCACGTCGCTCCTACTTTATTAGTGTTATAATAAATTGCATGTCCTTTGAGTAACTTTTTAATTTTATTGGCAAAAAAAAATATTTCCCCTTTATTAGTGTTATAATAAATTGCACATGGAGCAATCATTGTACATGTCAACAAAAAATATTCCCAGCCAACCATTCCATTCCTTCTCCTTTGCAGGCCTTCAAGCCAAATGGCATATATCGTAGCCCCTCACCCTCAAACACCAACAATTGTACTGTATATTTTTTCAAAAAACAAAAAAAAAAGTTCCACTGCAAAATTGCTCCCCAACATTTTGACTTTTCATAGCACGCATTTTATATACCCTCCACCACTTCAACCATTTAAGATAATATATTGTGTTGGCCATACACTACCGTAGTATACCCTCCTATTGGCGTAACCCTTGCGCCTTGCTAAGGTGCAAGCTAGTTATACTCTTCCACCAAGATGGCAGGGCTTTCATTTAACGCTGACAGAGTTTTGAGTCGACAGCGAGAAAATTGAGGAACCTTCGGGAGACATCATGCTATGCATATATGCTGGTCCAAGTTCCAAGTTCGCACGTTGGCGAGAGAAACGGGGAAGGCACAGAGAGGCATATCACACATCGATCCCATGCATCCATGTTGGGTGCAAATTGTCACCCCTATAGACATTGCCCTACTAATTGCCTTTTAGTAGGATCTGCGCATTTATTTGAATTTGCACCATTTAAGTCTGGTACGAAGACAATGCTGCTGGTAAAATGTCTTATCATACTATCATCTGTTGGGATTGTAGCGTCATAATTACAAATAGGTAATTGTCTTGCTGATAGGCTCATACGTGGTGGTCTAAAAAGAAAAACAATTGGTAATTTTCCTTGTACTCGAAATCATTGTGATCATTTCTAAAAGAAATTATAAAATAGTTGTTTTTTTTTGGTGATATGCTCAGTCATTACTAATTATTTTCAGTCATAATAAACGATGACATTGACAGGGACATGATTTCCAATTTAACTACTTGTTTTTTTTGTTCTTTTGTATTCAAGGCAAGGGTTATGTGTGTCCACATTTGACCCCACTTATTAGTTGGAACCATGTGTTAATGCACATTACTGCTTTTATGACTAGAGGAGAGCAATTAATGTAGAGAATTTCCCAAGACCTCTATATTTTGTTTGTAGATTTATTTTGGTGCAGTGCTTTATTTTAAAATGGTGGAACTTTTTCTAAGTTTTGCATGATTGAAGTTGTTAAACTGCTAACATTTATTGACAGATTGGGTTTCAAATTTTTCTTGATTTTAACTTATTGCAAATCATTAGCTTTGTTTAAAAGTTTAATGAATTTTCAACAAGCTAATTGGAGAAGATTTGGGATCTTACTTAAAATGTTGTAAAACTTTATCCATGTGCAATATGAGGACTCTAATCAATGCTTCACTTTGTTAATTTTGAAACCATTAGTATTATTTGGAGTCGATGATTAAAATTAAATCCTCACATAAATACCCACCCTTTCTTATAGGCACAACGTGAAAAAGGAGGTACAAAGACAAACGAAGGCAAACAAAAGTGAACAAGGTACAAAGGCAAATGAAGGCAAACAAAAGTGAACAAGGTACAAAGAAAACAAAGGAGAACAAAGGAGGCGAAAGGAAGACAAAGGCAAGAAAGGGGGAAATTTTTTCATTTGCGCAAGGAGCTATGTTATAAGTGATCTTCGAAGAAACTTAGAGGGAGTTTGAACATTAAATTGGAAATTTAAAAACCATTTTTTAATGCTTGGGGATCCTGTCTTATGCCTTAATTTTCTGTTTTAGGCTAACTCATTTTTTGTTTTAGCTTTTAAAACGAACATTACCTAGGCTCTTGATTTTTCATTGCAAAGGGCTTAAAATGACTCTTAGGACAAACTCACTAGATTTTGTTTGAGGTTAAGAATTGAACAATCAAAACTCACACTTCATCTTGGTGCTTAAAACAAACTCACAATTGCTTTGAAAGGATAAAATGAATGTGTGTTTGCTTTGTTTTGTGGTTACTTACTTAAACTAAAAGTATCACGCGGTTGGCTCTGACAAGATGGATCCGAAAGGGGACTCTTGTCGTATGGGTCAATCTCCACGAACAGAAAGTCCTTACTAGAACCCATGTACTAGAAATTTCCAAAATCCTTAATCTATTTGTTGGTGCAAGAACGGTCGTTCTGAAGCTGCCCCACACTTTTACGGTCAATAGTAGAAATGGAAAAAATGCCATGGGAGTTTCATGGGTGTTGATGCTTGGCTGCCCCGTATAAGTGAGTGCTGTGGAGGGGAGCCAGTGGGGTCAAGCATCTAACCATTTGCTAAAGATAAGCGTAGCTAGACTTGTCCAAGTGAGGATTCAACAAATATTGTCTTACACATCCATAGGGCTTGTACTTGTCTTGGTTTGAAAACACAGTGTTTTATTCAAAAACATTTACAAAACAAACATTCAACATGATTTTCAAAATTTCAAACTCTTTAGGAGGCAAATATCATTGACAAAATTCTTGTGTTGTTGCTTGCCCTTGGGATTACATCCTTAGAGGTTCCTAAGCACTTGAATTTACATCTCAATTTTCCCCCTAAAGTTAAACAATAGGCAATCTTTGCCTTAAATTCATCAAAGTTTTGCATAATATACCTTGCGAAATGAGATGAAGTTGAGACGTTGAACATTCAGTTTGAAACCTAATCAAGAAGTGTGTTTGTGGTAAAAATAATTCATTAAACAAAGGCAAAAAACAATTGGACCCCACACATGTGTCTTCAATGATTTCACGCAAAGTCAAGATCAAGAAACCAAAGGTGAAAGCCCTTAGTTTGATAGCCCGTCAAGAACGCCTTTCTTTGTTATACGAAATAAGAAAAAGACTGCTTTTCAACTTTTACAAGAAGGCTTCAAGAAACAATCCTGGTCTATATTCATTCTATTATTGCCAAAACCCAAATCTTTTCAGAGAGTTTGAACATCTTGTTTAGAGAAAAGCTTGTTCTTCAATACCAAGATCTAGGCAAACAAAGTGTCCTTTTAGGTTCATTTTAGGATCAAATCAAATCAAAAACCTTTTCATCCACCCTTCAAAAACACCAAAACAAAACATCATCTCACAATCACCTTTTGGAGAATTTTGAAATTATCCCTAAATACTAGGCTTTTTTTTGTCAAAACCAAAAACCCTCAAAATCATTGAGACTAAATCCTTGAAAACATTTATCAAAATCAAACTTTGGCTAGGTATGTGTAGATGCATCCTTTTGCATATGCTTAGACAAAAGTTATCAAAACCATCTCGTTTAGCTTAGTGTATGAAGATGAATCCTTTGTCATATGCTTAGTGAAACTATCATTTTGTTTGGATAGGTGTGAGTAGATGCATCCTTCTCCTCACACATATTCAAATTATCATCATTTGATAAAATTCATCCTTAGGTAATCATCCAAACATCTTAGAATCTATTTGCTCAAAAATTCAAATCCAACTCAAGGACAAAATCCCAAATCCAAAAACAAATCAAAATCAAAATCTGCAAGTCCTAAAAGCCTAGTGTCTCATTCAAGATTTATCAAAAGCCAAAAAAAATCTTATCATCCATTCCTAACATCATCATCATATCATCACCTTTTATCCTCAAAAGCATCCTAAAAAATTTCCACTTTTGAGACATAAAATAAAGATCAATTCAAAGGAGTCAAGAGATTTATCTCCCATTCTTGAAAATTGATCCTTGTTTTATGGTTCAAACTAGATCTCAACACAAGAAGAGCATGGAAGCCAATAAGGAAAGACCCGCTTCAAGTAACCTGAGTCAAACTACTCTAGAAATGAATCTTATTGGGTCTGGAATGCTCACAATTAACCTTTCCACAACATCACAAAATCTGCCAGAAGAAGACCAAGGAGAGGACCTCACTTTTGGAATGTCTCATGAAGAAATGATGGAAATGCTCCAAAATATAGACAACAGAATCATCCAACATCATGATGAGACTTAACCAGCGCCGTTGTACATGCTTGAACTAGCAAACAAAGGGGCCAAGTTGCCTTTCGATTTTGATGTGAGCACTATAATCAGAGACATCTTTTCCACCAATCTCATCCACCATCCCCATTTCATCGACACCCCCATCTCAAAACATCACGCAGAATATCCCACAACCCACAACATCATTTACTCCAACTCAACCCAACGTTAACAAGGGAAACAAATTCCTCAATGCTCTCCAATCACATCCCCTTGTTAGTAACCAAAACTTGGACGCAAACACCACATTGGAACAAAACATACCCCAAAATCTATTACACAAAAATGTTCCTCTCACCTTACATTACGACCCATCATCAACATCTTTTCATTGAGCACCACAAACACCTCTTCTCACAAATTCACAAGAAGAGGGAGATATGTTCGGACTAGGGGGCATATTCAATACCACACAACAATTGACACCCCTTACATTTCCACCTATCCCACCACTACTATTATCATCCATACCACTCCTTGGTTTAGGGCTTCCCCCTCTACTGAGCATCAATCAAAACAATATCCCAACCATCAATCAAAGCATTACACCAAACTCCCAAAATTTGTCGTTAATATCGCAACAACAAATGAAAAATACACAAGAACTGGCAACATCATCAAACATCTCCACATCATCACAAAGCATGGTCTCCCAAGGGCCAATCACATCAACGATGCCACTTACTACACCAAAATCACCATCCACTAATCAAATAACCAACACAACATCACCATTAACCACCATCACAAACGCTATTCCAAATCCACCACCACCCCCACCACCACCAACATTCACCACATCAAACCAATATGACACAACATTGCAAGCTGCCTTCCAAAGAGGATAGCAACAAGTCCAAAAACAAAAATTCGTACACATAGCTGCTCAGCAAGCCGCTAAAGTACAAATGTGGCTACCGAGCGGCTGTAAACGCCACAACAAGCGCAACAAGAACAAGCATTGTTACAACAAAAACAACAACAAGCTGCTCAAGCATTGCAAGAACAAAAAATCGCTCAAGCACAACTCTTATTACAATAACAAGCAGCTCAAGCTCAAGCACAAGCTCAATATCAAGCACAAGCACAACTTCTTACACAAGTAGCACAATGGCAAGCATATGACCAAACATTAAAGCAATATCAAGAACAGCAAGAAGCAGCAGAAGTGGTGGCCCAACAATAAGCATTGTGGGAAAAACAACAAGCACAACAACAAGCCTTGTTGAAATAGCAACAAGCACAAAAATAAGCACAAATCCTAGCGTAACAACAATAAGATGAACAACAAGCATTGTTCATACAAAAGCAAGTAGAAGCCTACTTCACTCGCCATAACATATCGATATAATCAAACAACGCACCAACCAACCAATCCATCCAACCAACGACTCAAACACCCCAAAACACTTTCATCCCACCCCCTGATAGACAAAATGATGTAATGACACAACTCAGGTTGCTCTTGCAAGAAGTGCTCAACCTTCAATCAGGGTGAATGACCAAAATGCCAAGCAACTTGTGTCCCTATTCGTTTGATAGGAGCTTAGAAATGAAATCATTCCCTAAGGGATTTGAAATCCCTAAATTTGACAAATACTGAGGGATGGGAAACCCTGAAGATCACATCAGGGAATTCCAAGTTCATTGTATGGAGGTCGCATATGATGACACATATCTAATGTGGCTATTCCCTAGGAGCTTGGTAGGTACCACTATAGAATGGTTCTCTCACTTACCTTCAGGCATTAGAACATTCCAGGAAATCAGGGATACATTCATTAAAAACTATGAATGTAACATTACAATGGATGTTACTCTTGAAGAATTATGCACTCTAAAACAAGGAAAGAATGAATCTTTTGCTTCATTCCTTCAACGATGGTGATCCAAGGCCAATCAGAGCAAGTGGACCATGCCAGAAGAACAAGAAGTTTGCACAATCATAGCCAACCTTGAAAATCGCTTGTCATTTCATCTCAAGGTTTGGGGAATCACCACATATGATCAATTGATCCCCAAAGTGCTTAGCATCGAAAGAGCCCTTGTGACTCAACCTATGAAATCAACATCATATCATGAACTGCAAAACAACCACCCACCATCCAATTATAACGATAAACCTCACACATGGGCAAGGAACAAGAATGTCACTAATGATGGTGTTGTAGATGCCAAGGTGGTCATTAGTGGTCCACTCCAAAACACACCCACATCTCAAATCCAAAATCAATGCCAAAACACCCATCACACAACATATCAACCCAATAACAATCCTACTATCAATAACCTTAATGATCAAAGAGGACCACCCCAATGCAAGAGTTATCCAAAACAAAAATACACTACCTTGGGGGAACCACTAGAAGACATCATGAAAAAGCTCATCGATGAAAAACTCATCCAAGCACCTACATTTGAAAATTACCAAGAACCTGACGTCAAACCCCCATGGTACAATGAAAATCAACTTTGCAAATTTCATAAGGTTAAAGGTCACACCACAAACAATTGTATGAGACTTAAAAATATCATTCAAGATCACATTGACAAAAAGATCATCAATGTGGAACCACCTACAGGCAATCAAGACCTTAAAATCTACACGAATCTGATGCCAAATCATGGCAACAAGGGAAATAGCAAAAACAAAGATAAAGGAAAAGGCAGTGTAAATCATGTATATGAAACAATTATCACCTCCCTAAATGAAGACTGCATGGTTATCACCATCAAGGGTGCCCATGCTGAAGATTGTGGGGTCACCACAAGAGGTGGGAAAGTCACCATTGTAGGCTCATCCCAACCAACCAAAGCCCCTTCATCTAGACCCACTCCTAATGGCTACAGTGTAGTAGATCAACTCAAGAGAACACCAGAACACATCTCCATTATGGAGTTGTTAAAAATCTCATCCACACATAAGAATATCCTTAAGAAAGCATTAGCCTCATCCACTGTCCCCACAAATCTTGATGTGGAACAATTCCAAGCTATGGTCAGAAACATCATAACACCTAATCTCCTTATGTTTTCTGACCAAGATTTTCCCTCCCAACCATCTCACAATTGCACACTTCACTTAGAGGTCATTGTGAACAAGAGCAAAATCAAAATGGTTTTGGTGGATGGAGGTGTAGGTTTGAACATCTGTTCTCTTAGCCTTATCAAGCAACTAAAAATAGAAAAAGATTCCATTGACAAAGGTAAAGGAATCACAATAAGACCATATGACGACCAAGAAAGAGTGTCTCAGGTCACAATCAAACTCCCTATTCAAGTAGGGTCGATGCTCATGGAAACTACCTGTTAGGTCTTGGACCTTGACTTACCATATAACATCCTCTTGGGCACCCATGGATCCATGCAATGAAAGTCGTAGCATCAACCTTCCACCAATGTGTGAAATTTACACATAATGGAAAAGAGGTTACCATTCATGGGGATCTCGAACTATTTTCATATTGCAAAAATCTTGAGGCTAAGTACTACAAAATCCCCCAAGTGCCAAAGAATGATGAGGGCCCATCCATGTCATACATTGATCCTGCCACCCTCACATCCACCTCTGCGACAAAGACACCTGCCATTCCTACCATCTCTGACATCAAGCTCATTATACAGGAAGATGATTTTGGAAGCTACAAGCTCCCTAACAATGCTTTTGTGATAGGAGAGTTACCACAATCTCCTTGGTCACGAGGATGCCCACCACAAAACCAAGCTTCCACATCGTGAGCCTCTCCTAAAGATTATCCCAAATTCACAAGCTGGGGAGATCTTGGCCAAGAGGACATGGCGACAAATCCGTTGCATATGCTATACCAAGATGAGAGACCAACAGTTAATCTACCAATGGATGAAAGAAGCAAAGGTTTGCAAATGATGCTTGCAATGGGTTACAACAAAAATCAATGATTAGGACAAAATGATAATGGGCTTATGATACCTATCATACCAAAGACGCAACCTATAACAAATTTTGGCCTTGGATGTACCCCTCCGAGAATAACCATACGTGGCTGAAGTCCTCCAGTTAGAGCTGCCAAGGCCTCTCCTCAACCAGTGCTAGTACAAGTACACTCACCAATAGTCACAAGTGGCAACACACATAACTTCATAACTGAGCCCTATATCAGTAGTGATGACGAAGATATCATATCCAATCTCCCTAGGTTATTTGAAGATACCACTTTGTGTATGATTAGTACCCTTTCCTTCGAATCCGATCATCAAAATCATGAGATTCGTTTAGTGTACCCTCAACTGATTGACTATGACCAACGAGGACCACCAGTTCTTGATACATTCAAAAATGATGAAGCACTCTCATAATTCATAGGATAGAGGGATAACATCCCAGATGGGGATCATAAAGAAGGGTTCATAATGGACTTAGACACACAAGCTTATTACAAGGAAACGATTGAATCCTTCAGTTGCAAAAGTAAAAAATCAAGAATCATATCTAAGTCTTTGAGTGAAAACCACACTAGGGCACTCTCTGACAAGAAAATAGTAAAAAGGAAGGACGTATCTAATGGTGAAAACCTCTTTGAGGCACCCAAGGATGAAGGATTCAATCTTCCCTTAAGAGCTGTTCATCAGGAGAAATCAACAGTTTTGGCTGAAAAGTGCAATCCGATCAACATAGGAATAGAGGAGACCCTGCATATCACATTCTATGCGGAATCACTATTAACAGAAGAACAAGAGCTCCTAGCAGCATTCCTAAAGGAAAGACAAATAAACTTCGCATGGAGTTATGCTGACATGCCAGAGCTTGATCGAGAGACTATGGTCCATCATTTAGCGGTGTATCCAGATGCAAAACCTGTTAGGAAAAAACTCCAAAAAATGCATCCTCAAATTGCCTTGTTGGTCAAAATGGAGCTCAAAAAGTTGCTAGATGCAGGATTTATTCGACCAATTGATTACCTAGAATGGGTGTCTAATCTAGTACCTATGTTAAAACCTGATAGAACCATCAGAATCTGTATGGATTTTAGAGATTTGAACAAAGCATGTCCCAAGGATGACTTTCCACTTCCCAATATCGATATGATAGTGGACATGATGGTAGGGCATGAGATGTTATCATTAATGGAAAAAATTTTAGGATATAACTAGATTATGATAGCAAAAGAAGACCAACATAAGACAACTTTTACTTGTCCATGGGGGACCTACTGCTAGAACATGATGCCATTCGGCCTAAAGAATATAGAGCAACATATAACAGGGCCATGACATTAATCTTCCATGACATGATTCACAAAACAGTCGAAGACTATGTTGACGACATCCTAGCTAAGTCAAGAAAGAGAAAAGATCATATAGCAACCCTAAGTGCTATCTTTGACAGATTAGAGGAATACAAGGTTAGACTAAATCCCAAGAAGTGCATCTTCATTGTACAATCAGCCAAATTACTAGGATACATAGTCTCCATGAGGGATATCGAGATGGATTGAGCAAAAGTCAAAGCAATCCTTGAGATGGAAGCACCAAGGAATTTAAAACAACTGAGAGGTCTCTAAGGAAGGCTCCAATCCATTAGAAGGTTCATAGCACAACTGGAAAATAAGTAGAACCCATACTCTCACCTACTCCACAAGGGAGTAGCGTACAAATGGGATACCAAGTACGAAGAGGCATTCAAAAAAATAAAGGAATATCTACTGACACTGCCAGTCTTAATGCCACCCATTCCAAAGAAGCCGTTGATACTATATGTGTCAGCAACAACAGTAGCCCTTGGGGCTTTATTAGCCCAGCATGATGAAAACGGAATAGAGAGAGCCATCTACTATATCAGCAGGACAATGGTTGGTCACGAGATAAATTACTCATTCATCAAGAAAGCTTGCCTCATAGTAGTGTTTGCATCCCAAAAATTCAAACATTACATGTTAGCACATAAGATAAAGCTCATTGCAAAAATTGATCCCCTTAAATATCTCTTATCCAAAGCAATGCTCACGGGCATAATAGAAAAATGGGTAATGATACTGTCAGAGTATGATATAGAGTATGTGGAGAGGAAAGCAATTAAGGGACAGGTCATCACAAATCAACTAGTAGAAGCACCTATCTATTCGAAGAATCCTCTTGTCTTAGAGTTTCCAAATGAATCTATCTTTAACCTCAATGTAGCTGATAATTGGAAATTGTACTTTGATGGTTCATTTACACAACATGGATCAGGAGCTAGTGTCTTCTTCATCACCCCACAAGGAGACTGCATACCGAAGTCATATAAATTGGCATTTGCTTGCACTAACAACATAGCAGAATACGAAGCATTGACTATAGGCCTCAAGATAGCGGTACAATGGAACATCATAGCTCTTAAGGTATATGGAGACTCTCAGTTAATCATAAATCAGGTCAATAATGAGTATCAAACTAAGGATGATAAGCTCACTCCATATAAGAAACTGGTGGAGACTTTAAAGGAATCCTTCATTGACATAACATTTGAGCAGATTCTGAGAACCAACAATAGAGTAGCAGACACCATGGCTACAATTGGGTCCTTATTAGACATCCCTCACAACATGCCAAAATATGAATTTCTGATTGAGCAACTTCTCATTCCAACATTCGAGGTACCAGAATTAGAATATGTGTGTGTAATCGTTGGTTCTGGTGATCCTTGGTATCATGATATCTACACTTATCTTTGAATAGGATCCATACCCGCTGACCTACCATCAAGCCTAAAATGAACCTTTATCAAAAAGGCATCTAGATTTGTCATCCTAGGATATACCTTATACCGTAGAAGCATAGAAGGTACTTTAGTACGCTGTTTAAATGCTAAGGAGGCATTAACTGCTCTAACTGAATTTCATAATGGTATTTGTGGTTCACACTCGAGTGGAATGACCATCGCCAAGAAACTACTGAGGATGGGGTATTATTGGCCCAGAATGGAAAGGGAAGCACATGATCATGCCAAAAAGTGTCTACAATGTCAGCAGCATGGGGACCTCATCCATGTTCCAGCTCAAGAGGTCCACCCTATCATCACACAATGGCCCTTCTCGCAGTGGGGACTTGATCTTATTGGGAAAATCACACCCACCTCATCCAACAGCCACAAATTTATCATAACTACAACTGAGTACTTCACAAAGTGGGTGGAAGCCATACCCATGATGTATATCACTAGAAAGCAGATTTCTAAGTTCATCTTGAACTATCTCATATGCCGCTATGGTGTTCCACAAGCCATTATCTTAGATAATGGGACACCATTCAAAAATCAAGATGTTCGTGACTTATGCAAAAAATTCAAAATCCAACATAGCTTCTCCACCCTGTACTATCCCCAAGGAAATGCCCAAGCAGAAGCCACAAATAAAACCATATTGAAAATCCTCAAGAAAATAGTCAATGATGCAGGTCATGACTGGCATCTGCAGCTTAATCCTGCCCTGTGGGCCTATCGAACTAGCATTCGCACACCCATCGACGCCACCCCATTCTCCCTAGTCTACGTATCAGAAGCAATACTCCCAATCGAGATCGAGCTCCCATCCATTGAAATATCACTGCAAAACCTCATCACAGATGAAGAATATAGAGTATCAAGACTAAACGAGTTGGAGCTACTGGATGAGAAATGAATAGATGCTTTAAGTCATTTGTAAGTCTATCAAAATAGACTCAAACGGAGCTACAACAAGAAAATCAGAAGTAGGAATTTCCAAGTCAGAGAACTAGTCTTAAAAGAAAATCAAAAGAATGTCCCAAACCCAAGCAGCAAAGGCAAGTTCGAACCTAATTGGTTAGGACCTTTTGTCATCACAACAAGTTATAAATTAGGGGCATATCAGTTATCAACACCTGAAGGGGAACCTCTGCAGGAGCCCATGAACAACTCCATCTCAAAAAGTTTTATGCCTAAATCTTTCAAGGTATATAATCAAAAAATCTAAAAAATCAAAAAATACCCCAAAAAAATGGTTACTTCGGTGAAAACCTAGCAAATAGGCATCTTGGTGACAACAAAAAAAAATCAAAAAGTAAAAAATCCAAAAAATCAGAAAAATGATCAAAAATAGTAAAGAGAAAAAATCGTCCTCTAGTGAAAACCATTTTGGTGGCACTTTGGGCAAGTACCTTGGTGAAAACCTAACAAATGGGCACCTTGTGTAAATAAGCACTTTCCATCCACTAGGACCTTTATGGCTTGATTTACACTATCCATTCATCTCGCTCTCATCATCCATCGCATTCATTCTCCATCCATCACTCATCCACTCACATCCGCACCATAGCTTGGTCTTGTGTTCGTATTATGATCCTTCCTAGTACTACTCAGCCCACCCTCAAGGTCAGTTTGTCCTGCCTTTATTGGAGTAGTCTATTACATCATGTTGGAGGCACGTTCTCATCAGATCGGATTCGTGTATGATCTTAAAGTCCAGAAAATTAGAAAATCCAAAAACATTAGAAAATTAGAAAATCCAAAAACATCAAAAAAATTAGAAATTCCAAAACATCAGAAAATCAAAAAATCCAAAAACATCAAAAAATCAGAAAATCCAAAAACATCAAAAAATCAAAAAATCTAAAAACATTCAAAACAAGTCAAAAAGTCAAAAAACAGAGTTGTCTAGTCGAACTACGTCGTCTTTGAGCTTGAACGTAGGCAAGGTTGATTTTTGATCATCCCCTAAGATATTTAGTTCAGTCATGTAGGAGTCTATCATAATAAGTTGACATTTCATCATGTATATCATCATCTATAAATTGGTCAAGTCGTCGGTCTGAACTACGTGGTCTTTGCGTGTATAACGTAAGCAAGGATAATCTATTGATGAGCCTCCAAGGCACCTAGGATAGGTCTTTAGGTTAGTCTCTTGGTCAAAATCTCATAAAATCCCAAAAACATTTGAAAAAATCAAAAATCAAAACATTTGAAAATCTCAAAAAATACCAAAAATAGCCTAAAAACATGGAAAAACTCCAAAAACATCCAAATATTTAAAAAAAATAAAAATAAAATCCATCCACTTCATCTCGCTTGCACCCACAATAACACCATCCATAATAAATTGGTTGTCATCCTCAACCTTTGGCAAAACATTTAGAAACAAGTCTAGCAGATTAAATGTGAAAAAAACTCAAAAGCGTCAAGTCTCAAGTCTAAGTCAGTACATAAGTAAGTTGGTCAATTCTTTTTGTCAATAGTCCATCATCTAATAGTCTCATATCAATCATCTGATAATATCATGTCCTAAGATGAATCCTTCCTACATGGGGCATTACTTATCAGAAAGAACACTTTGGATAAACAAAATGACATGTCGCCATCCACTAACATGTCCTAGGATACATCATTCCCACAATTGGCATTATCTTTTAACAATATTTTTGGTCCTTATCTTTAAAAACACATTCCACTATGGTTAGCGATATTGAAGAACATCAGCTTGATTGTGTGCTTTATCTTTGTCTTTTGACTAATCTCACTGTGCTCAATCCAAGGACCTCTTGATGATATTTGAACAAAGGATTTAGAGAGATAGGAATGGGGCAATGATCATTATCTTTTTGTCTGCTATGCTTGTTGGATGTTCTTGTAAAATAACTTGGAAAATACTTGCTTTGTTAGATATGTATAGAGGATGCTTTGGACAGCTTGTTGACTATTGCATTGATTGGTTATACCTTTCTGTGTTTTGGTCCAAGATGTTTAAAACTTCTAAAGTGCATCCTAGCAAGGTTTCTGTATGTCAGGTGTGAACAAGAATACTCCTCTCTATTTGTTGAGTCAAAGTCCATCACACTAAGCATAACGCCATCCTGGTCCTTTATACCCTGATGCATCCTGCTTAGGAGTGTTATCAAACATAAAGTAAGTGACCCTTTTAAAATCCCAGTCCTTGATAAGAAAATCATTAATTTCTCATCATCTCTTTATCATCATCATTTCTCATCATCATCTCTCATGTTGGTGTTGAATCCTATTGTCATCATCTAATTTCTTCATTCTCTACACTAACATCACAACATGAATAGTTAATCATCATAACCAATACATCCATCATGCATCCATCTCATCATCATAATATAGATCTTTTAGTCTAAGCATCTCTTAAATCATCATATTTGCATAAGTCATACATTTGCATAATCACATCGTCTCATCATCATAATATAGATCTATTAGTCTAAGCACAACGCCATCCTGGTCCTTTATACCTTGATGCATCATGCTTAGGAGTGTTATCAAACATAAAGTAAGTGACCCTTTCAAATCCCAATCATTGATAAGCAAATCATTCATTTCTCATCATCTCTATATCATCATCATTTCTCATCGTCATCTCTCATGTTGGTGTTGAATCCTCTTGTCAACATCTAATTTCTTCATTTTTTGCACTAACATCACAACATGAATAGTTAATCATCATCACCAATCGTGCATCCATCATGCATCCATCTCATCATCATAATATAGATCTTTTAGTCTAAGCATCTCTTAAATCATCATATTTGCATAAGTCATACATTTGCATAATCACATCATCACATCATTTAAGTTGTTTTGAATAATATAGATTTGTTATTCTAAGCATTTTAAAATCATCTCGTTTGCATCATCAACCATAACCATCCATTTTGAACCTCTTCATCGCGAGATCGACCCTCAAATCGAATCTTTTCACTCGATCTCTCAAGGGGGAAATGTACCAGTGTACTTTCCACTGGGGCATCCAAAAAATCAGAAAAATTTTCAATTTTGATTGCGGCAAGTTTATTCTTTCAACTAACGCAACAAGTACATTGCTTCAAAGAGGGGTAAAATGTAGACATGCAAAATTAACATTTTACATTCGAGTAGGTTAATTCATCAACTAAACTAGGTTGCACATTAGATCCATTCACCGATTAATCAGGTTCACTTTCATCCATTCCTCAGGTAATATCAGCTCCTAAGGTCATTCATTCAAAATTAAATAAACATTTTCATCAACCTTTTATTCAAATAAATCAAACATCCATTTAATTAAATTCAAATGCATTTTCCATCATTTTTTGATTTAAATAAATCAATTATTTAAATCAAATAAGTCAAAATAGTCAAATCATCATTAGGCTAATTTAATCCTGATTAAATTAACCTAATCATCCACTTGCACAAATAAATCAATTTATTGATTTATTAAAATCCCTATTTTCTTTCAACATGGCATCTTGGAAGAATATTCCCCACTCATGCATTTTCAGAATTTTAAAGTCTGACATGTTCCCCACTCAGAATTTAAAATTATGACATATCCTCCACCCATGTATTTTTAGAATATTAAATTCTAACATGTTCCCCAGTCAGAATTTAAAATTCTGACTTATCCTCCACCCATGCATTTTCAGAATATTAAATTCTGACATATTCCCCACTCAGAATTTAAAATTCTGACTAATTCTCCACCCATGCATTTTTAGAATATTAAATTCTGACATGTTCCCCACCCAGAATTTAAAATTCTGACTAATCCTCCAACCATGCATTTTCAGAATATTCAATTCTGACATGTTCCCCACTCATAATTTAAAATTCTGAAAGCCTTACATGTCCCCCAACTCAAACAATTTTAAAATTTTGGCACATGGACCAAAATGTGCTCACTCCTCAACCAATTAGAGATTGACAAGTGTCCTCATTTCATTGGCTAATCACTCCTCAAGAAAATCTATAAATTGAAGCCTAATTCTCCATAATCTCTGCTACAACTTTAAGGAAAGGTTACTCTCTTCATTTGAGAAATAATCTTGCACCACTTCATCACATTTAGCATTTGCATCATCTTGAGCTTAAATCGGGATTGGGAAAGGGCTATTTGCTACAATAGCACCAATCCAACATGGAATAGGTATAGGTTATGTTATTTTCTTTCTTTTTTTTAGTTTATCAAAGCATGATCTATTATTTCATGAAAGGACTTTGTTAGATTTGTAAATCACTAAACCTTATTTGAAGTTAAGTTTTTTGGAGATTTTTAATAGGTGCTTCAAGGGGTAAGATCAAACAATGAAGATCAATGGATAAGATTGTTTGAGAAGCAATGAAATAGGGTTAGGGGAAAAATAGGGTTTAGTTAGGGATGGATGGTGGAGATTAAAAAGTAATAAAACCTTATCAAGGGTGAACATTAATTGAGAGGTGAAGGAATATGAATGACACAGATAGAGAGAACCAATAAGAATGATATAAAGAGGTTTTGAAGTAAATTAAATTATTATCAAAGAGAATTATTTAATCTAGGAGGGAACGTGAATAATTAAATAATTAAAACAATTATTTAATTATAGAAGAAAGGGAAAATGTCAAAATTTTAATTAAAATAACGATTTAATTAAAAGTCGATAAAATGTTAAATAATTAAAATAATTATTTAATACGAGAGGAAAAGGTAGAAAATAATTAAATAAATAAAATTTATATAATTATAGAAGAAAAAACTAATGAATTTTTAAATTTTAGAGGACTTGTTTTTAAATTTTAGCTGGTTTTGTTTGGTGGTATCTAAATTTTAATTGGTATATAGAATTTGTGATTTTCCTTGTAAATGTTGAGGAATTGAACATTATATTCAACCATAAAACTTAAAATTTATTTGCATTTTTGGCTCTTTCATGTTTATTCATAATTCAGTATTCACATACAAAAGTGTGCAACCGATAATGGAAGGAACCATTTAGCTTGTCCTTCTATTTTTTTTGTTAATTTCCTTGTTAACAAGAGAGCTTGTAACATAAGATGTCTGATGTGTTTATTGGAAGGCTCAGAGGTGAAGTATAGCTTTTGAGACTGGTGGAATACTAGTTCAGGTTTGTGGGTCCAGCAAACTTTTTCTAGTTGGATCCATTCATACAAAAACATGTAAAAAAAATTTAGATATCTATACACATTTGCAGTCTAAAATTAGGAATAAAGTTTAGAATACCATATAGGATAATATAATCAACAAAATTACCATAAAATCTAATGTCATTAGAAGGATAATCCTCTAACCACTCATGGGGTTTAGGGTGGTACCCCTAGTCGAGGGGCAGAGCCCTTGCCACTGAGCTTAAATGAAGACCTTCAAAACCACAGAAATTCATGACACACCATTTTCATAAATTTTCGAAAGGCAAAGGCAAAGGTGTGGATGGAAAAAAGTCATATATATATATATATATATGCAGCCTAAAAGAAAGAATAAAGTTTAGAAAACCATATAGCATAATATAATTAACAAAATTACCATAAAATCTAATGTTATTAATAGCATAACCCCCTAACCCCCTGTTGGGGTTCAGGGGTGGTAACCCTGATGTGTTTCCAATCATTGATACATAGTGGGATTGAGGGGTAGAGCCCCTGGCACCGAGCTTAAATGAAGACCTTCAAAACCACAAACCTTCATGGAACACCTAACGAGGGAGCAAACCCGAGACACATAATAACACTCATAAAAGAGAGAATAATATTTTATTCAAAAATATAGAACTCCTACATGTAGAGGATCACAAATTCTTGAGCTCTGTGATACATGCAAATTACAAACTTACAGAATATTACCCATATCCCCTTTTGCAACATGCAAATTGTTTTCCCCAAAAAGTTACCCAAAAATCAGAAATTAGCCCATAAATAGCCCCTTTTTGGTTTGAATCCAAAAACAACATTCAAGTTATGAGTTTTGGTGGTTTCATTCCTAAAATTATAATTTGAAATTCAAATTAAATTCACATTCGAAAATTAGCACATTTCTAAAATATGCACCAACTTCTGGAAGCCATAACTTTTAATCCGACTGTTGGATCTTCAGTTATAATACCTTTTCAGAAAGCTCTCGAAAAGGAAATGTAGCACAAAGTAAGCCTATGGCTAACTATTTTGGCATTTTTGCAAATTTTTGAGCCTATCCAAAACCGTTTAATACCTCAAAATGGTCTCAAAAAGTTTTTCAGGGCAAAAAGCAGAAACTGAAACTTGAATAACTTTCAAACTGTGAATGATCTTGACCTGATTATTTGGCCAAAGTGCTTATTTTTCTGCCCTAAACCTTTCCATAAATCTATGTCTTCCCACACCTTCAAATTCACACCTGCTAAAAATAGCAGTTGATTAGAAAAAATAGAAAAGTAGTTCTGAAAGTTGGAAACTATTATTCAACGAAAAGGGTATCCAAAAATGCAAAACATCTACAAAAAGAAAACAACAGGAACATAAATGGAAAAAATCATCTTGGGTGATGCAAGATTACCCTCACAACATTGGATGCTCCTGCATCAACACCACTTTCATAATTTTTTAAAAGGTAAAGTCAAAGGTGGAAAAATTAAAAACACAATAAAGAAAGAAAAAGTTGGACGGGTTTAGCTGGCTACTTGGAATCTCCTCGGGTTTCTCCTAGATGAACCTATCTCCCTTGATCTGCATCCTATGCATATCTATAGGTAGACCAAACTAGATCATGGATCCAGTTCAAAGTGTACCCAAATCCTGTCAGTACCCTAGAAGATCGGATAACATAGCTATTTTTGATGGCTAGATGATGGACTATCCTTGATTGCAGGTTATGTTCAATCAGCCTTGAATTTGCCTCTTTCATATGTTACTTTTGTGTATTTGTGATTTTAGAAACTATCATAAGTTAATATTTTATGGAAGAGGTTGAACTGGGCTAAATTGCATTTGCATTTATGTTGAGGTGGTTCTGTTGTACTTTCCAACATTTAAGAAGTGCAATTAGATGGTCAATTTACTAGCTTGTGTTTAAATAAATCTGATCCTACTCTTGCAAGTGGACATTGTGAGCTTATCCATTGAATTAAATATTTTCTAGACACCAAGTATGGAATTACTGATTGACATTTGCCATTGTGGTTTCACACTGTCACTTGACTTGTGCTAAAGGTTATTGGAACTAGTTTTAAAAGCAATGATATATTGAATAGTGTTTTGAAGCAAAAGCATCATGGATGAAGCAAGTTAATATGATATTGTAGAAAAACAAAGCCTTCTGTGATTGTCATCCATAATTGTTCACAGAGCTTTTGTATTGAAACTATTGGTGACACTTTTGTCAAGAAATGCAAAAATTGGTAAAAGCAAATGAGGTGATAATTTTATGAAGTAATTAACCCTGAACCATTAGAGCCAACTGTGAACTTATTTTATCAATCACCTTATTCTATTATGAAGTAAATTGGGAACTTGTTTCTTTATTTGCTTGATTCAAGCTTAAAAGATATACTAAAATTGTTTTTACTAAAACCTATTGAATTTGAAAATTGCAAGTGGAGCTTATTTAAATGCATTATATCAAGCAAGATTGGCACTAGATTTTCACATGATTGTCTAACATTTAAATAAGCATAAGGGATATTCTAAATGAATTCATGCTCCTAAACAATGTGACACTAGAATTGTTTTCGTTTGGTGGTCTAACACACTAGTAGCTACAACAAGCTTCTTATGCTTTAATCCAAGATGGATCATTTATGTTTTCAACCGTGTGAGGGTGTGAATATAATATTGGCTCAAATTTCTATCCCTTTTGTGCTTTTTCTTCTGTAGCCCCATTAATCTCTTAAGGGTTATTAAATCAATTTATTTCAACTAGTTAACATTGGATATTAGCCTAAATTTCCATGGCAGTAGATGGGGTGTGCTACATGTTTTACTTCTACAAAGTTCATTTTTCTTAGTACTACTACTGGCTTTAAGATTCTTAATTGTAGAGTATCATAATGAAGTAATTTTGAGTCTTTCACCATCATTATGATTTTCAAGGGGCTTTGTGTTTTGTATTTAGTTAATTTTTTGGTTTATAAGGATAGGTGATAAAGTTTTGACAGTTGTCTATTGAAACGTGGCCCAACATTTTAGAGCATCTCATGGCAGTGAAATGAAAAGTAGCACTTAGTATAATAAAAAAAGTGATTAAAGAAGTCCATGGATTGACAAGAATAATCTACCATGTTGACTTCAACTAAATACATTTACCATTGTGCTTTTAGTTATCAACTTATCATGGAAAAATATTTAGATTGTTAAAATAAAATTATAAAAGCCTAATGTTTTTGTAAGAAACACAATTAGATCTATAGTTCTTCTTACTAAATTAGATTATCTGTAAACTCCTTTTTCTGGTTTGAGTTCTAGTTCATGTACTCTATATATTGCTAATTTTGAATTTTCTACTTATGGAATTATGTATTATCTTGCCTTGCTCAAAATGGTTTACAATGCTCGAGTATGAAGTGAAATTGGATGACAAGGATGGCTATGTATATAATTGAGCCTTTCTCAACTTAGATGTTTGAGAATTTATACGAATAGGTTTCATTAATGGTTTTCATTTATCTAGCCTATCTTTGTTGTTATTATTTGTTACTTTTTTAAAAATAAGAAAATAAACCTTTTAAGGAAAAAATACTAAAATCCCCCTTAAAACCTAAAAGGGGGAGGATTGTCATTGCAAATGCTGCACATTTTATTGGATAAATAGCCTGAATATGATTTTCCTGTTAGAAGCCCGTTGTTACAAAAAGAAACACAACTACTAAAAAATAGAAAATTATGCACCTCAATTTTGAAATCTGCAATTCTAAACTTCTTTAATACCTTAATACTGAATAGACAGTTAGAGCAAATATTTTAGTTGTTTTGAACCTTACAACATAGAGATCAATAATTTCATTCATTAAATGATCATGTTAGGAATAAATTCTAAGTAGAAAAGATGGAGTTGAGTATTCTAAAAAAATGATGCTAGGTGTTATTGGCTTCTATAGAACATTGCAGCCTTGCCAAGAATCAAACTTTTACAGGGGCGCATTACTTCTTAAAAAAAAATTACTTGGAACTTCTGAGTTTCATGATGCAAGTTAAGCCTATGAGTAGTGTAACATGCGTGTCTCTTTCTGTAATTTGATATTACTATTCTTGTTGCAACTAATCTCTATAGCATGGTTAGAGAAAATTGTAATAGCAAGTTCACTGCTTGTTTTTATTTGCTAATATTCCTAGCTAATAGCTCTTGGTGCTTAAATGGATATTTAGGAAAGAGTTTCCAGAATGATAAAATTTCTAATTACTGGAAGAACATGTTAATGTTTAATGATAAATTTATATGTTTTTTTGTCAGAAATAAGAACTAGTTGATGCTTGTTACATAAATAAATCCTTGGTTATGAATGTGTTCTTGATTATTTATTATGCATGTCATTTAGACGATTAACATGGGTAAAGTGCAAGTAAATACCAAGGTATCTAGCGCTTGATAAGGTTATTATTATGAATTCTTGATCTAAAACCTGGTTAGTGTTAAAATAGGATAGTAATTCTAAGTTGAGATTGTCAGCCATAGAAGTTGAAAGGGGTTTTGAAAACCTAGTTCTTGAATGATAGTCACACATGGCAGGAAGCCAAGAAAAGTGTGTCATGTTTGAAACCCTAGTTCTTGAATGTCAATCACACATGGTAGGTAGCTAGGAGAAGTGTTTCCTATTTGAAAAGCCTTTAATAGGTTTAGAGAGTTTCCCTAGGATAGGTTTCCTTGGTAAGAATAAAGGGTGAAGAGAAAGTCTCTTAGAAGCCCTAGATTAGGAGAGTCTTTCCAAGTCAAGCAGGGTGGGTGAGTCTATACAGTAGGACAAAACTATGGCCATAGTAGGTGTAGGTGCCACTGACAGCACTTAGTACTCATAGGTAACCCAAATACCTAACTAAAGAGAGTTGTCTCCTTAGTAGGAAGGAATCCTTAGTAGCATGGTAGATTCAGTTAGGTAGGGTTTACAACCATAGCTTAGATGGTTGTACTCGGGGGTTTCCAACATTGCCTTTCCTAAGAAGGGAAGGGGCCCTTCTAGTTAGGAAGGTGTACAAGGGATTGCACAAGTATGTGGATGGTGGGAAAGCACTCGAATGATGCTTTTCCTCACATGCATCTATGGCAAGCCAATTCTTGGAAGACGTTGAAAAAGATGAGGACTTCTTATCTCTTACCTTTGTACTTCTCCTTACAGTACTTGAATTCATTAATTCAATTTATTCATGTTGTTATGGTAGAATAATATCTTACTTGATGTTATAGCCACAATAGATGCATCTTGTTATGTTGTTTAAAGAAAAATGCTCCATGTGAGAGTAAAATCTTTGTTGTTTTATGTTTTGTATAATGTGGTTATTACATGTGGTATCAGAGTGTGGTTGCACGCTAGGGCCTATGATTCTATTATGCAAATATAAATTTGTGCTTGTGAAACTAATGTGAACCATTCTATCCCAGACATGGTGCACACCAAACAAACTGCATGTTTAAGTCTATAACATGAAATTCTCATTGCTAGTAGTGCTTGAAGGAGTGAGCGACATTGACTAAATCCATAGAAGGAAAGAACATGGAAGGTGAAGGCTAGCTTAAGGAGGATGTGAGCTTTCCCCATGCTATGGAAAGGATTCGAGATGTAAAGGTGGAAATTAAGTGGTAAAAAGAATCAACTGCTAGACTCCAAGCGGACTTGAACAAGAAATTACCCCCAACCCATTGTATACCAAATGAAAAGAGTTGTAATAACCTTACTAAGAGACAAAATAATTAAGAGGAACACCTGCATGTGCGACCTCATCTAGAAATAATTGTAATAAGTTCTAATGAGTCTAAGCAATATACATCTCTTACACCTTGAATAAGTGGAACCTTATTTATAAATTTATGTATGCCAATGTTGCTAATAAAAAAAAGATTTATGCAAATGTTGTTGATAAATTAAATGCTTGTGTGCATGTGGAATACATCTTGTGCTAAGTAATATGAAATTTCCAATTTAAGTAGCAAAATTTATGTTGAGTTTATTGATGCATCGATGCAATTTGAAGGGACTTGAACCTTAAAACTAATATAACATTTAACTATAAATTTAGGTAGAAGATAACCTTAAGCAGCTTTTTGTGCTTGCAATGCTTGAGCAACTTGTTATTGTTGTTATTGCAATAGAGATTGGGATTGTGCGGCCTGGGCTACTTATGCGTCTTGCACAACTTCAATGGCTTGTTGAGCAGCTATGTATATGGCTTTTACTTTTTGCACTTGTTGGTATCCTCTTTGGAAAGAAGCTTGCAATGTTGCATTGTATTGACTTGATATGGTGGAATTTGGTGGTGGTGGGGGTGGTGGTGGATTCAAAATGGTGGTTGTGGTAGTGGTCAATGGTGATGTCATGTTGATTATTTGATTGGTGGATGGTATTGTTGTTGTGGTGGTTTGAGTGATAAGTGGCATTTTTGATGTAATTGGTCCTTGAGAGACCATGTTTTACAATTTTAGGGGGGTGTTTGATGATGTTGCAATTTCTTGTGCATTTTTCATTTGTTGTTGTGATGTTGACAACAAATTTTGCACATTTGGCATAATGCTTTGATTGATTCTCAGGATGTTGGTAGGGGGGATGCCCGAAGCCAAGAAATGGTGTGGATGATAATGGCAATGGTGGAAGAGGTGGAAAGGTGGGGAGTGTGAATTCTTGCAAAAATGTTGTGGTGTCTAAGATGCCCCCTAATCCGAACATGGCTCCTTCCTCTTGCGAATTTGTGAGGAGAGAAGTTTGAGGTGTTGAGCGAAAAAATGTTGATGCTGGATCATGATAGAAAGTGAGAGGAACATTCGTATGTAATGGGTTTTCAAGTATGGTTTTTTCCAAGGTGGTATTTGCATCCATGTTTTGATTATTAACAAGGGGGTGTGTTTAAATAGCATTGAGAAATGCATTTCCCTTATTAACGTTAGGTTGGGTGGTGCAAGAGATGTCATGATTTGCGGAATGTTTTGAGTGATATTTTAGGATGGGGGTGTGGATATGATTGGAGGAAAATATGTCTCCACTATGGTGCTCATGTCAAAATCTGAAGGCAATTTTGCCCCTTTCTTTGCTAGTTCAAGTATGTATAATGAAGGGTTAAGCCTCATCATGATATTGGAAATCTTATGGTTTTCTGGATTTTGAAGCATTTTAGTTATTTCATCATGAGACATCCCAAAGGGTGGGTACTCTCCTTGGGCTTCTTCTTGTTGGTTTTGCAATGATGTTGGAAGGTTAATTGTTAGATTTCTAGGCCCAAAGGGATTCATTTCAGGAGTGTTTTGACTTAAATCACTTGAAGCAGGCGTTTCTTTGTTGGCTTCCATGCTCTTCTTGTTTTGAGATCTAGTTTGAACCATAAAAAAAAGGATCAATTTTTTAAGAATGGGATATGAATCTCTTGGTTCTTTGAATTGATCTTTATTTGATGCCTCAAAGTGGAAAATTCTAGGATAACTTGAGGATCGAAAGGTTATATGATGATGAAGTAAGGGATGGATGATGTGGATGTTGTGATCTTTTGATAAATCTTGAAGGAGATACTAGGCTTTTGGTACTTTCGGATATGTTACAGATTTTGATTTTGGGATTTTTCCTTGATTGATTTTGATTTTGATTTGGATCTTTGAACAAATAGACCCTAGGATGTTTGGATGATTATCTAAGGGATAGATTTGATCAAAGGATGATAATTTGAATATGTGCAAGAAGAAGGATGCATCTATCCACACCTATCCAAACAAGATGATAGTTTCACTAAGCATATGAAGAAGGATTCATCTACATATACTAAGTTAAACAAGATGA
>VDFB02349733.1:31079-41374 GCA_007258455.2 Sequoia sempervirens
AAAAAAAGGAATATCTACTGACACTGCCAGTCTTAATGCCGCCCATTCCAAAGAAGCCGTTGATACTATATGTGTCAGCAACAATAGTAGCCCTTGGGGCTTTATTAGCCCAGCATGATGAAAACGGAATAGAGAGAGCCATCTACTATATCAGCAGGACAATGGTTGGTCACAAGATAAATTACTCATTCATCGAGAAAGCTTGCCTCATAGTAGTGTTTGCATCCCAAAAATTCAAACATTACATGTTAGCACATAAGATAAAGCTCATTTCAAAAATTGATCCCCTTAAATATCTCTTATCCAAAGCAATGCTCACGGGCAGAATAGCAAAATGGGTAATGATACTGTCAGAGTATGATATAGAGTATGTGGAGAGGAAAGCAATTAAGGGACAGGTCATCACAAATCAACTAGTAGAAGCACCTATCTATTCCAAGAATCCTCTTGTCTTAGAGTTTCCAAATGAATCTATCTTTAACCTCAATGTAGCTGATAATTGGAAACTGTACTTTGATGGTTCATTTACACAACATGGATCAGGAGCTAGTGTCTTCTTCATCACCCCACAAGGAGACTACATACCGAAGTCATATAAATTGGCATTTGCTTGCACTAACAACATAGCAGAATATGAAGCATTGACTATAGGCCTCAGGATAGCTGTACAATGGAACATCATAGCTCTTAAGGTATATGGAGACTCTCAGTTAATCATAAATCAGGTCAATAATGAGTATCAAACTAAGGATGATAAGCTCACTCCATATAAGAAACTGGCGGAGACTTTAAAGGAATCCTTCATTGACATAACATTTGAGCAGATTCTGAGAACCAACAATAGAGTAGCAGACACCATGGCTACAATTGGGTCCTTATTAGACATCCCTCACAACATGCCGAAATATGAATTTCTGATTGAGTAACTTCTCATTCCAGCATTCGAGGTACCAGAATTAGAATATGTGTGTGTAATCGTTGGTTCTGGTGATCCTTGGTATCATGATATCTACACTTATCTTTGAATAGGATTCATACCCACTGACCTACCATCAAGCCTAAAATGAACCTTTATCAAAAAGGCATCTAGATTTGTCATCCTAGGATATACCTTATACCGTAGAAGCATAGAAGGTACTTTAGTACGCTGTTTAAACGCTAAGGAGGCATTAACCGCTCTAACTGAAGTTCATAATGGTATTTGTGGTTCACACTCGAGTGGAATGACCATCACCAAGAAACTACTAAGGATGGGGTATTATTGGCCCAGAATGGAAAGGGAAGCACATGATCATGCCAAAAAGTGTCTACAATGTCAGCAGCATGGGGACCTCATCCATGTTCCAGCTCAAGAGGTCCACCCTATCATCACACAATGGCCCTTCTCGCAGTGGGGACTTGATCTCATTGGGAAAATCACACCCACCTCATCCAACAGCCACAAATTTATCATAACTACAACTAAGTACTTCACAAAGTGGGTGGAAGCCATACCCATGATGTATATCACTAGAAAGCAGATTTCTAAGTTCATCTTGAACTATCTCATATGCCGCTATGGTGTTCCACAAGCCATTATCTTAGATAATGGGACACCATTCAAAATCAAGATAATGCGTGACTTATGCAAAATATTCCAAAATCCAACATAAGCTTCTCCTGCAGTACTATCCTTAAGGCAATGCCCAGCGGAAGCCACAAACAAAACCATATTGAAAAGCCTTAAGAAAATAGTCAATGATGTAGGTCGTGATTGGCATTTGCAGCTTAATCCTACCCTCTGGGCCTATCGAACTAGCATCCACACACCCACTGGCGCCACCACATTCTCCCTAGTCTACGTATCAGAATCAGTACTCCCAATCGAGATCGAGCTCCCATCCCTCGAAATATCATTGCAAAACCTCATCACAGATGAAGAATACAAAGTATCAAGAATAAACGAGTTGGAGCTACTGGACGAGAAATGAATAGATGCTTTAAGTCATTTGTAAGTCTATCAAAATAGACTCAAACGGAGCTACAACAAGAAAATCAGAAGCAGGACTTTCCAAGTCAGAGAACTGGTCTTAAAAGAAAATCAAAAGAATGTCCCAAACCCAAGCTGACAAAGGCAGAGTTTGAACCTGGTGGTTGGGACCTTTTTCATCACAATGAAGTTATAAGTCGGAGGGCATATCAATTATCCAACACGAAGGGAACCTCTGCGGGGAGCCATGAACAACTCCCATCTCAAAAAGTTTTATGCTGTCTTTCAAGGTATGAAATTAAAAATCCAAAAAATCGAGAAAATGCCACGAAAAATGGTTGCCGATTGAAACACGGCAAGCAGGGCATCTTGGTGACAACAAAAAAAATCAAAAGTAAAAATCAAAAAATCAAAAAAATGATCAAAAATAGTAAAGAGAAAAAATCATCCTCTAGTGAAAACCATTTTGGTGGCACTTTGGGCAAGTACCTTGGTGAAAACCTAACAAATGGGTACCTTGTGTAAATAAGCACTTTCCATCCTCTAGGACCTTTATGGCTTGATTTACACTATCCATTCATCTCACTCTCATCATCCATCGCATTTGGGTCTCCATCCATCACTCATCCACTCACATCCGCACCATAGCTTGGTCCTGTGTTCGTATTATGATCCTTCCTAGTACTACTCGGCCCATCCTCAAGGTCAGTTTGTCCTACCTTTATTAGAGTAGTCTATTACATCATGCTGGGGGCACGTTCTCATCAGATCAGATTCATGTATGATCTTCAAGTCCAGAAAATTAGAAAATCCAAAAACATTAGAATTAGAAAATCCAAAAACATCAAAAAAGGTAGAGTTCAAAGCATGAAGATTAGAAATCCAAAACATCAAAAATCCAAAATCCAAAACATCATAAAATCAAAAAATCTAAAAACATTCAAAACAAGTCAAAAAGTCAAAAAATAGAGTCGTCTAGTTGAACTACGTCGTCTTTGAGCTTGAACATAGGCAAGGTTGATTTTTGATCATCCCCTGAGATATTTAGTTCAGTCATGTAGGAGTCTATCATAATAAGCTGACATTTCATCATGTATATCATCATCGTAAATTGGTCAAGTCGTTAGTCGAACTACGTGGTCTCTGCGTGTATAGCGTAGGCAAGGCTAATCTATTGATCAACCCCCAAGGCCCCTAGGATAGGTCCTTAGGTTAGTCTCTTGGTCAAAATCTCAAAAAACCCCAAGACATTGGAAAATCAAAAATCAAAATATTTAAAAAATCTTTAAAAATACCAAAAATAGTCTCAAAACATTTCAAAACTCCAAAAACATGCAAATATTTGAAAAATAAAATAAAAATCCATCCACTTCATCTAAACGCACCTGCAATAACACCATCCATAATAAATTGGTTGTCATCCTCAACCTTTGGCGAAACATTTAGAAACAAGTCCTAGCGGTCGTATGAAAAAACACTCAAAAGTGTCAAGTCTCAAGTCTAAGTCAGTACATAAGCAAGTTGGTCAATTCTTTTTGTCAATAGTCCATCATCTAATAGTCTCATATCAATCATCTAATAATATCATGTCTTAGGATGAATCCTTCCTACATGGGGCATTACTTATTAGAAAGAACACTTTGGATAAACAAAATGACATGTCGCCATCCACTAACATGTCCTAGGATACATCATTCCCACAATGGGCATTATCTTTTAACAATAGTTTTGGTCCTTATCTTTAAAAACACATTCCACTATGGTTAGCGATATTGAATAACATCAGCTTGCTTGTGTGCTTTATCTTTGTCTTTTGACTAATCTCATTGTGCTCAGTACAAGGACTTCTTGATGATATCTGAATGTAGGATTTAGAAAGATAGGAATGGGGCAACGATCATTATCTTTTTGGCTGCAATGCTTGTTGGACGTTCTTGTAAAATAACTCGGTGAATACTTGCTTTGTTAGATATGTATGGAGGATGTTTTAGATAGCTTATTGACTATTGCATTGATTGGTTATACCTTTCCGTGTTTTGGTCCGAGATGTTTGAGACTTCTAAAGTGCATCCTAGCAAGGTTTCCGTATGTCAGGTGTGAACAAGAATACTCCTCTCTATTTTTCGAGTCAAAGTCCATCACACTAAACATAGCGCCATCACGGTCCTTTATATACGATGCATCATGCTTAGGAGTGTTATCAAACATAAAGTAAGTGACCCTTTCAAATCCCAATCATTGATAAGCAAATCATTCATTTCTCATCATCTCTATATCATCATCATTTCTCATCGTCATCTCTCATGTTGGTGTTGAATCCTCTTGTCAACATCTAATTTCTTCATTTTTTGCACTAACATCACAACATGAATAGTTAATCATCATCACCAATCGTGCATCCATCATGCATCCATCTCATCATCATAATATAGATCTTTTAGTCTAAGCATCTCTTAAATCATCATATTTGCATAAGTCATACATTTGCATAATCACATCATCACATCATTTAAGTTGTTTTGAATAATATAGATTTGTTATTCTAAGCATTTTAAAATCATCTCGTTTGCATCATCAACCATAACCATCCATTTTGAACCTCTTCATCGCGAGATCGACCCTCAAATCGAATCTTTTCACTCGATCTCTCAAGGGGGAAATGTACCAGTGTACTTTCCACTGGGGCATCCAAAAAATCAGAAAAATTTTCAATTTTGATTGCGGCAAGTTTATTCTTTCAACTAACGCAACAAGTACATTGCTTCAAAGAGGGGTAAAATGTAGACATGCAAAATTAACATTTTACATTCGAGTAGGTTAATTCATCAACTAAACTAGGTTGCACATTAGATCCATTCACCGATTAATCAGGTTCACTTTCATCCATTCCTCAGGTAATATCAGCTCCTAAGGTCATTCATTCAAAATTAAATAAACATTTTCATCAACCTTTTATTCAAATAAATCAAACATCCATTTAATTAAATTCAAATGCATTTTCCATCATTTTTTGATTTAAATAAATCAATTATTTAAATCAAATAAGTCAAAATAGTCAAATCATCATTAGGCTAATTTAATCCTGATTAAATTAACCTAATCATCCACTTGCACAAATAAATCAATTTATTGATTTATTAAAATCCCTATTTTCTTTCAACATGGCATCTTGGAAGAATATTCCCCACTCATGCATTTTCAGAATTTTAAAGTCTGACATGTTCCCCACTCAGAATTTAAAATTATGACATATCCTCCACCCATGTATTTTTAGAATATTAAATTCTAACATGTTCCCCAGTCAGAATTTAAAATTCTGACTTATCCTCCACCCATGCATTTTCAGAATATTAAATTCTGACATATTCCCCACTCAGAATTTAAAATTCTGACTAATTCTCCACCCATGCATTTTTAGAATATTAAATTCTGACATGTTCCCCACCCAGAATTTAAAATTCTGACTAATCCTCCAACCATGCATTTTCAGAATATTCAATTCTGACATGTTCCCCACTCATAATTTAAAATTCTGAAAGCCTTACATGTCCCCCAACTCAAACAATTTTAAAATTTTGGCACATGGACCAAAATGTGCTCACTCCTCAACCAATTAGAGATTGACAAGTGTCCTCATTTCATTGGCTAATCACTCCTCAAGAAAATCTATAAATTGAAGCCTAATTCTCCATAATCTCTGCTACAACTTTAAGGAAAGGTTACTCTCTTCATTTGAGAAATAATCTTGCACCACTTCATCACATTTAGCATTTGCATCATCTTGAGCTTAAATCAGGATTGGGAAAGGGCTATTTGCTACAATAGCACCAATCCAACATGGAATAGGTATAGGTTATGTTATTTTCTTTCTTGTTTTTAGTTTATCAAAGCATGATCTATTATTTCATGAAAGGACTTTGTTAGATTTGTAAATCACTAAACCTTATTTGAAGTTAAGTTTTTTGGAGATTTTTAATAGGTGCTTCAAGGGGTAAGATCAAACAATGAAGATCAATGGATAAGATTGTTTGAGAAGCAATGAAATAGGGTTAGGGAAAAAATAGGGTTTAGTTAGGGATGGATGGTGGAGATTAAAAAGTAATAAAACCTTATCAAGGGTGGACATTAATTGAGAGGTGAAGGAATATGAATGACATAGATAGAGAGAACCGATAAGAATGATATAAAGAGGTTTTAGAGTAAATTAAATAATTATCAAAGAGAATTATTTAATCTAGGAGGGAACGTGAATAATTAAATAATTAAAACAATTATTTAATTATAGAAGAAAGGGAAAATGTCAAAATTTTAATTAAAATAACGATTTAATTAAAAGTCGATAAAATGTTAAATAATTAAAATAATTATTTAATACGAGAGGAAAAGGTAGAAAATAATTAAATAAATAAAATTTATATAATTATAGAAGAAAAAACTAATGAATTTTTAAATTTTAGAGGACTTGTTTTTAAATTTTAGCTGGTTTTGTTTGGTGGTATCTAAATTTTAATTGGTATATAGAATTTGTGATTTTCCTTGTAAATGTTGAGGAATTGAACATTATATTCAACCATAAAACTTAAAATTTATTTGCATTTTTGGCTCTTTCATGTTTATTCATAATTCAGTATTCACATACAAAAGTGTGCAACCGATAATGGAAGGAACCATTTAGCTTGTCCTTCTATTTTTTTTGTTAATTTCCTTGTTAACAAGAGAGCTTGTAACATAAGATGTCTGATGTGTTTATTGGAAGGCTCAGAGGTGAAGTATAGCTTTTGAGACTGGTGGAATACTAGTTCAGGTTTGTGGGTCCAGCAAACTTTTTCTAGTTGGATCCATTCATACAAAAACATGTAAAAAAAATTTAGATATCTATACACATTTGCAGTCTAAAATTAGGAATAAAGTTTAGAATACCATATAGGATAATATAATCAACAAAATTACCATAAAATCTAATGTCATTAGAAGGATAATCCTCTAACCACTCATGGGGTTTAGGGTGGTACCCCTAGTCGAGGGGCAGAGCCCTTGCCACTGAGCTTAAATGAAGACCTTCAAAACCACAGAAATTCATGACACACCATTTTCATAAATTTTCGAAAGGCAAAGGCAAAGGTGTGGATGGAAAAAAGTCATATATATATATATATATATGCAGCCTAAAAGAAAGAATAAAGTTTAGAAAACCATATAGCATAATATAATTAACAAAATTACCATAAAATCTAATGTTATTAATAGCATAACCCCCTAACCCCCTGTTGGGGTTCAGGGGTGGTAACCCTGATGTGTTTCCAATCATTGATACATAGTGGGATTGAGGGGTAGAGCCCCTGGCACCGAGCTTAAATGAAGACCTTCAAAACCACAAACCTTCATGGAACACCTAACGAGGGAGCAAACCCGAGACACATAATAACACTCATAAAAGAGAGAATAATATTTTATTCAAAAATATAGAACTCCTACATGTAGAGGATCACAAATTCTTGAGCTCTGTGATACATGCAAATTACAAACTTACAGAATATTACCCATATCCCCTTTTGCAACATGCAAATTTTTTTCCACAAAAAGTTACCCAAAAATCACAAATTAGCCCATAAATAGCCCCTTTTTGGTTTGAATCCAAAAACAACATTCAAGTTATGAGTTTTGGTGGTTTCGTTCCTAAAATTATAATTTGAAATTCAAATTAAATTCACATTCAAAAATTAGCACATTTCTAAAATATGCACCAACTTCTGGAAGCCATAACTTTTAATCTGACTGTTGGATCTTCAGTTATAATACCTTTTCAGAAAGCTCTCGAAAAGGAAATGTAGCACAAAGTAAGCCTATGCCTAACTATTTTGGCATTTCTGCAAATTTTTGAGCCTGTCCAAAACCGTTTAATACCTCAAAATGGTCTCAAAAGGTTTTTCAGGGCAAAAAGAAGAAACTTAAACTTGAATAACTTTCAAACTGTGAATGATCTTGACCTGATTCTTTGGCCAAAGTGCTTATTTTTCTGCCCTAAACCTTCCCATAAATCTATGTCTTCCCACACCTTCAAATTCACACTTGCTAAAAATAGCAGTTGATTAGAAAAAATAGAAAAGTAGTTCTGAAAGTTGGAAACTATTATTCAACAAAAAGGGTATCCAAAAATGCAAAAACATCTACAAAAAGAAAACAACAGGAACATAAATGGAAAAAATCATCTTGGGTGATGCAAGATTACCCTCACAACATTGGATGCTCCTGCATCAACACCACTTTCATAATTTTTTAAAAGGTAAAGTCAAAGGTGGAAAAATTAAAAACACAATAAAGAAAGAAAAAGTTGGACGGGTTTAGCTGGCTACTTGGAATCTCCTCGGGTTTCTCCTAGATGAACCTATCTCCCTTGATCTGCATCCTATGCATATCTATAGGTAGACCAAACTAGATCATGGATCCAGTTCAAAGTGTACCCAAATCCTGTCAGTACCCTAGAAGATCGGATAACATAGCTATTTTTGATGGCTAGATGATGGACTATCCTTGATTGCAGGTTATGTTCAATCAGCCTTGAATTTGCCTCTTTCATATGTTACTTTTGTGTATTTGTGATTTTAGAAACTATCATAAGTTAATATTTTATGGAAGAGGTTGAACTGGGCTAAATTGCATTTGCATTTATGTTGAGGTGGTTCTGTTGTACTTTCCAACATTTAAGAAGTGCAATTAGATGGTCAATTTACTAGCTTGTGTTTAAATAAATCTGATCCTACTCTTGCAAGTGGACATTGTGAGCTTATCCATTGAATTAAATATTTTCTAGACACCAAGTATGGAATTACTGATTGACATTTGCCATTGTGGTTTCACACTGTCACTTGACTTGTGCTAAAGGTTATTGGAACTAGTTTTAAAAGCAATGATATATTGAATAGTGTTTTGAAGCAAAAGCATCATGGATGAAGCAAGTTAATATGATATTGTAGAAAAACAAAGCCTTCTGTGATTGTCATCCATAATTGTTCACAGAGCTTTTGTATTGAAACTATTGGTGACACTTTTGTCAAGAAATGCAAAAATTGGTAAAAGCAAATGAGGTGATAATTTTATGAAGTAATTAACCCTGAACCATTAGAGCCAACTGTGAACTTATTTTATCAATCACCTTATTCTATTATGAAGTAAATTGGGAACTTGTTTCTTTATTTGCTTGATTCAAGCTTAAAAGATATACTAAAATTGTTTTTACTAAAACATATTGAATTTGAAAATTGCAAGTGGAGCTTATTTAAATGCATTATATCAAGCAAGATTGGCACTATATTTTCACATGATTGTCTAACATTTAAATAAGCATAGGGGATATTCTAAATCAATTCATGCTCTTAAACAATGTGACACTAGAATTTTTTTCGTTTGGTGGTCTGACACACTAGTAGCTACAACAAGCTTCTTATGCTTTAATCCAAGATGGATCGTCTATGTTGTCAACCGTGTGAGAGTGTGAATATAATATTGGCTCAAATTTCTATCCCTTTTGTGCTTTTTCTTCTGTAGCCCCATTAATCTCCTAAGGGTTATTAAATCAATTGATTTCAACTAGTTAACATTGGATATTAGCCTAAATTTCCATGGGAGTAGATGGGGTGTGCTACATGTTTTACTTCTACAAAGTTCATTTTTCTTAGTACTACTACTGGCTTTAAGATTCTTAATTGTAGAGTTTCATAATGAAGTAATTTTGAGTCTTTGACCATCATTATGATTTTCAAGGGGCTTTGTGTTTTGTATTTAGTTAATCTTTTGGTTTATAAGGAGAGGTGATAAAGTTTTGACAGTTGTCTATTGAAACGTGGCCCAACATTTTAGAGCATCTCATGGCAGTCAAATGAAAAGTAGCACTTAGTATAATAAAAAAAGTGATTAAAGAAGTACATGGATTGACAAGAATAATCTACCATGTTGACTTCAACTAAATACATTTTCCATTGTGCTTTTAGTTATCAACTTATCAAGGAAAAATATTCAGATTGTTAAAATAAAATTATAAAAGCCTAATGTTTTTGTAAGAAACACAATTAGATCTATAGTTCTTCTTACTAAATTAGATTACATGTAAACTCCTGTTTATGGTTTGAGTTCTAGTTCATGTACTCTATATATTGCTAATTTTGAATTTTCTACCTATGGAATTATGTATTATCTTGCCTTGCTTAAAATGGTTTACAATGCTCGAGTATGAAGTGAAACTAGATGACAAGGATGGCTATGTATATAATTGAGCCTTTCTCAACTTAGATGTTTGAGCATTTATACGAATAGGTTTCATTAATGGTTT
>VDFB02349734.1:0-32398 GCA_007258455.2 Sequoia sempervirens
ATTATGCTTTGCATCCTTCATTAATGCAAGTGTAATTAAACTCCAAATCAATAAGGAGAACTAATGATAAAATAATAATATCTCTCAAAAACATGGGTATTCAAGTATTCATTCTAAGATTATTGAAGATGCAACATTAGCACATCGAGATTGCAATTAAATGTAACACTTCCTAACATTTGGAATTTAGTCACTAGATTTTGACTAGGGATTTAGATTCCACATTTTGGGTGACTTTTGTTCATGGTTTTCTAATTACATTTTTGTGCTTTCTTGTATTAGTTCTCCTATTTACTAGGTGATTAAGATGAAGGATTCATAGTGAGTTTTGGAGGCATTTCTATGCTACAAAAACTACTCTAGATCTCTTGTTGGTCACACTCTTGAAAATAATTATACTCAATAAATATATCATAACCATTTGATTATTGAATAGTAGATCAAGTTTCTTTAGAATGTACAAATTTTCTCCCAAAAAGGTTTTCCTCCACATAAATTATTATGTTATGGTATATTACTTTTGTGTTTATTTCCTTGTAACATTATGAACAATGTAAATTTCTACACATAAATCCTCTCATAGATTAGTGTATAAAGCATGTTCTTTTCCTTTTCTTCCTTTCAAAAAGGACCTAGCAACCACCTTGTAATATTTAAGGTAGGAAGGTCATCAAGGTCCTATGGCACTCAATTTTTCAGGAAAGATAAAGCTCAAAGGATGAATTGAGTGGTTGGTGGTTTAAATCAAGAAAACCTTTGAAGCACAAGATTCAAGAGGAACAAGAGGGTATTTTGATATAGTTTAGGGATAAAGGAAACTTTAAAGGTTTAGTTAAAATAGGAAATGAAAAATATTAAAATTAAATTGAGTGTTAAAAAATGTGGGAAGAAAAAAATGAGATGGAAGGAAAATAAATTAAAAGGGAAAGTAAATAAATAAAGTGGGTCAAGAGGGCGTATGGTCAAGGGAAGGATAGGAATGGCTTAAGAGGTGGAAATAGGGTCAAAACAAGATTAAATGGCAGAACAAGAAAAATGGACTAAAATGGGCACACAAGTATAATAATGCTATTACTAAGTGTGCAACTTCCACTATTACATTTTGATATCACTCTCTATTATGATGATTAGAAAAATAGTACTTCCCTTGTTTTGTTTTGTTCATTTACCCTCCAAATGATCAAACAATAAGGAAGGAAGGTGGAGAATTGTGTCCCATAGTAACAATCACACATGGAACTAAATAATGGCCTCAAAATTATCCATGTAAGATAAACAAAATTATCGATAAATATTAATATTGTTAAAATTGGTATTAAAAGTGCCTATACAAGAAACAAGAAAACACCAACATATGCAATGATCATTGCCCTAACTTTCACTACCCAACCATAAGAAATGAGTACTTTCTATATGGAACAACATTCACACATGGTTTTAGGAATATATGTTGTCTATTAGAAAGATAAATCCACCACCAACAGTGGAAAAGTCATATATCCAGAAATACAAGCCATTAACAATAAGGAAGGGGAATAATACACTACCACACGTGAAGAATTGTGCTTAGAAAAGAAATGATTGTGTGCATGCGAAAGACAGATTCAACTACCACCATAACAAGAGAAAAGTTATGCTCAACCATAGCCCAATACTTTTATCTATCAAGTTTACCTCTAACATCAATTCAACAACCTTTTAATTTATTCCACTTTTTCTATTGTGGACTCCAATTCGATTCTTCTTTAATTACATATTGTCTTGGACAAGTTATGAATCTAGATATGAGATTGCATATCATCCTCATCATACTATTTTAATCATGTTTTCTTTGTATATTTTGGTAACATTCAAAAATAATCAATGACCTGCCAGGGTAAGCTCAAAAGACAAGACAGAGAAAAGAATACAAATTTTCTTTCCGGGGGGGCTCTGGAATTCGCCACAATATGTCCTATCAAATAAGATACGATATCTATATCTCCTATCAATGAAAAGTCTTCTATGATAAGGAATGTTAACAGTACTACACAGTCTCTAGTTTTAGTGTGGAATCTCAAAATACTTCATTTGCAGTGGAGTATCAGATTTTCTTATAATCTGTGACGTGTTATAAGGTTTATGGAGACCCAAAAAAGTAGATGGGTATTGAGGAAAATGTCTGATTAGAAATGCAGTGCATTAACTAAATAATTCGACAGTTGCCATACAACGTTAACTTCAGTGATAATAAGTATTGGAACTTGTGGTTACAAATTGCAGATAATCACAGGTCGAAACGGACAAAAGTAGGCATAGAAGGTAGATACAAATAAGTTTTTTTCCCATATGTGGATGATAGATTTTGGTTCTCTAGAAAAAGCCAACCATACGTTAGAAAGAGGCTTTGTTTACTTTGGCTTGTTGGAAAGAGTCTTGGTTTATTAGTTAAGTGAATTATCACTTGTAATTCTATTGGTTGAGTATAATTGGCAAGTATGATAGTATGTTTTCAATTATTTCATCAAGGTTCAAATTCATAAGAGGTATGATCGGTCTAGAGTTGACACTTAAGTGATTGTGATAGACGTGGTCCTTTAATTCATGATTGCTTGATTAAATGAAATTTTCTAATTTGGATGTATGCTTACTCATCACGTTATAATCCACTTATTCAACAAAGAAATAATGCCAATATCTATGTAATCTAATTATTTCTATTAAAAAAAGAACAAATCTTTAAACAAAAGTTTAGAATAACTTATTTTAATATGAAACAATTTTAAAGTGATTAATAATGAGATTTCTATACAAAATGTCATTTTAACAAGTTACTTTTAATGAAAAATAGATTTATATGTTGAAGATTAAAATATTATACAAGTGTTTTCCTTTCAGTTTTTTTCTTTCACAGGACCTTTCCAAGTCTTTTCATACTAATGATATGTTGAGTTGTATTAATTATAGTGTGAAATGTTGTTTGTCCTCTTTGTCCATAGTATGGAAGAAGTGATTAAATAGTTGAAAATTAAATTTTATTATTTGAAGTTTAAAAATAATAATAAATAAGTGGTATATGGTTGTTAGTTTTTTATATTATAATTGTAAAAATCCAAAAAAAATCATCAATTTGTCATACTATCTTTTATGTAAATTAATGAAATAAGTCATTATTTAATTAATCACTTTTCAATATTCATTATTTAATGAATTAGTTTTCACTATTCGTCATTAATTAATTCTTTTGTAAGACTAATTAATTAAATCAAATCAATTAATCTTAGTCCCCAATTCCTCCAACTTGATTAGTTAACTAATTAAGATCAATTAACCCCGATTATAATTTCTTCTTATTTCTGATTCCACTACATCCCAATCTTCTAATTATTATGAAAATTGATGTCTCAAACTTGCAATTATAATAGGTTAATATATTTGAGCACTGGGGGTTGCAAGGGGGGTACCCCCCTTACAAGGTCTAGAGGGATGAACTCCTTGGTGAGGGGTTTGAGGGCCACACACCTGAATGGGGGTTCAAGGGTAGCACCCTCGAAAGCCACATTTTATATAATTTATCATTGCAAGTCTTGTCTGTTTATCATTAGGTCATAGATATGATGGGAAATATTATGTTAGATTTTCTCATCCTAGAAAGAAACCCTAATTTATGAAGGCATTAAAATACAGTTATGTATTGCACCATTGTAGTGTGTGAGATTCTTATAGTTGTCGAGTTTCCTCTAAATCTTTGGTTGATGATACTCTTGTAAGAAGCTTGCTCTACAAGTATATTGTAATATTGTTGATCTCTCTATATAACATAATGGGCATTTTTTGGAGTACAAATATTTTCTTCTCAAATGTTTTTCCCTATGTAAATCACTATGTTTTGGTATGCATGATATTTATTGATGTAACTAAACTAAAGAACAAAATAAACCATCAAATGTAGAGGAACAATTATTGAAATTCAAAAAGTAAAATCACTTAATTCTTCATTACCCTTTGTCCATTCTACCTCTACAATCTAAAGAGAATGACTTATATCTAAAAAACTATAAAAAAACAAAAATACCCAAAAAATATCATTTTTGGCAATTTTTGACAATTGTCATATTTTGCCATTTTTGGCAATTTTGCATACATATCCCTTTGAGCTCAGATTCTTCCTAAAAAATTCCTAACACTATGGTGACATGAATATCAACTTACAATTCAAATTGGAAACATGAGTTCCAAGTTATTAAAGAAAAAAAAATTCTAAAAACTTGAAAAAAAGAGTAAAAGTTGATTTTGAGGACCCCAAATGAAAGATTTTGGTCCCGAAAAAAGTGTCAAAACGAGATCCAACATAATGCTTAGTTGGAAATCCAAATCTAAAAATATTTTTAATAACCCTCCTCTCAAGATTAGTGTAGGAAGTTGTTCCACTACCTTAGCTTTCTTACACCAATATTCAATCATGAATCAAAATCTAAACTTAACATCACTTGATATATGTTTGTACCCCCTTCATGTTCCCACATGTGTGAACATACTTACCCTACTCCTTGCTCACACATATCTAAGAATGCAATCTTGTTAGTTTAAAACCCTCTCAAGTCTCCACCATCTTGATCACACATGTGTGATCTTGCTTTCCCTTAAACCTCATGGTACACTTTTCTTCTTCCCCCTTCCCCTTGTGATACTTGTCACAAGCCTAATATTTCAATACATGTCTCCATAATCTTCAATTATTAGATCCCTCCACAAACTTTTCCTCTTGACCCTTGATTAAATCCTAATATGAAATTTAAAAATTGAGGCTTCTCCCTTTCATTTCAACAATCGATTCTCATGCTAAAATTATGCTACTATTTTTTCCATCAAATCTTGAGCTATTTTTATGTTGACATGGTTGAGAGAAATCCACGTATCCATTATACAATATGAGCACATCAAGTGTAGTTCATAGGGTACACTTCACTTCTTAATTGAAGGAGCAAAGGAAAAAAGATATCGAAGTTTTCTTGTTTTACAATTATTAAAACAAAATTGTTCGCATCATTTTTTTCTTCCTTTTCTTCATCCTAGCATGCCTAATTAGATGTGCATCCATTTTATTGATATTTATTTGAATATTTTTTAACAATTTATTTGTAGATTCTCGATTTAGTGTCGAGAATCTCTATTTTAGCACTTGCATTTCAGAATTAGTGTTTGCTAATCTTGTGGCACCTGCATATTTTCCTTATTTTTTATTTTTTTGTTTTATTGTTAACCTCTATTTATCATTTCCTAACTTTTCATCATCTTTTGCATACCATTTTTCTATTATTTTCTAACCCCCTATTTGGAGAATATCATGTTTTCTTGAAGGTATTTTTCTCTCATTATAATTGATTCTTACACACTATGGATTAGTTCTTACCTAGATTAGCCCATATGTGAATGAGTTCCTTTTTCCTACCATTCAAATTTTTCATGCCTAAGCATTTTTCTTTGTTTTCTATGCTTTTTTGTATGTTTAGTTTTTTCACTTTTTTGTTTATCTACTATCTTACATTTCTAAATTATTTATACCATTTTCTTGTAAGTCCTTAATATTTTGTCAAAGAATCACTAGCATCTATGTATTGTTCTATGTGTGTTCCAGATTCAATTCTTACATAGATTGATTATTAAATATATTTTAGTTCTTACATAGGTATTTTTTTTTCGTTATGATTTGGTGTTTTTATAGATTAGTGTCTTCATGAACTTCTAACTCACAAGTTCACATATTTGATGCCTCTAGTCTATGTAGGCTCAGTTCTACTTATTTTTCATTTTCATGATCTTCATGCTAAATTTGTATGTTGATCTATAACTCTAATCAATTTGTGCAACTATTTATTCCTATCCAAAACCACTAATCAAACTACTATTCTATTTGGTATAATTTAATGCTTGTCTAAATTTCATCTTTTCCACTATTTTAGTTTGTACCTTAGAAAAATGGATCTTTGACATTTTCATGGTCATTTAAGTCTTTTTCCTGTGATGCTTGGTTTATTTTTCTTAGATTTAATGTTGTAATGTGACTTATACATTCACATTAGGTCTTGAATATTCAAATTATAAAGACTTCGTGATGTCTTGTGGAGATCTTATGAAGTGTTGTAACACATTTCTACACTTTTCTAGACTCTTATTATTATAATCCATTTAAATATTCCCTTGTTATCCCTTACCAAGTCTTATTTTAAAGTGTTGTAAAGTCTTGTAACAAAATTTCATGCTTTTCTAGGCTTGTCACCACTAATTACACCCTTCTTATGCTTTATTTGGCACCTTTATGCACTTATAGGCCTTAATTAAGTGTTTTTTTGAATAAAAACCCGACGAAAAAAACTAAAGACAACTTAATTCCCAACACCCACTTGCATGCCTTGAGTGGGACCCATTCGCCATGGGTGGCGAATGAGTCCCTCTTGGCACAAAATTCAAAATAAGTTCAAATTTCCTTCATGTTTGTATTGATTAAGACCTTAGGTCAACCTGTGATGTATTTTCGAGAAATTAGGGCATAAATGTGTATAAATAAGTGCTTTTCTATCCATTTTAACCCCCCCAATTCATCATCAATCAACATAGTTCATTCTTGCATCCACTCAAGCATTCAAGCATTTTTCATCATTTAATCAAATAATTATCAAGCATCTTGGAGCAGCCATTGACATATCTTCAAACTTTAACAACAAGGGTTTGAAGATTTTATGACACTTGCATGTTATTTGTTCATCATTCCTTTCTCATTTCATTTTCTTTATCAAGGGTTTGATTACCAAAGTAGGATTTGACCAAGGAAAATCCCTATACTGTAACCCTTAACCATTTTTCCCCTCTTTGCATGTGTGTGTGCAGGTCTTGTAGGAAGATTTGTCAAAGAAATAGCTGTTGAAAAGTGGTCAAAAATTCATCAAAGCTATTCAAGTCAACAAAGACCCAATTCAAGCTTGAAGACATCATTCAACCCATTTTCTGCAGTTTTAGTTTTGTCAACCCAACAAGAAGACAAGTGCAGATTTGGACCCATAGAGTTGACTTCATAATTTGTAGATTTCTATAGGTGGATTGATTCACCATCAATGGTGAATGAGTCCCACTACCAGGCTAGAGAAAGTGTTTTATGAGGTTTTCAGTTCCTGGCATCCCGAAACCTATTTCAATAGAATTTACTAGAACCTAGACTGATTCACTATCACTGGCGAATGAGTCCCAGTGGTCATCAACAATGATTTCTAAGACATTCCATAACCTTCCAGCATCCGATTTCTATCTCCAAGTGCACTCCATTCAATTTCATTAAGTTTTGTTTTCATTTGTGCATGTTTCTAGTTCATGTTTGCATATCACACTATATTTTCAAACACTTCATATTTCTTAGGTTTTGCATAAATAATCAGTCTATTTCTTTAGTCGATGGCATTTAGACATAATTTCATTGTACTTGCATTAGTTTGAGTGAACCACCTAGATTTTATGTGGGATCTAACTCTCTCCTTTAGGCAAAAAACCCTAATTGAGCAAGAGAGTCATAGGATCCTAAACCACAAAAATCTACGGTTCATAGTTGCACTATAATTATAGTTTAAATAAAACTTATATTCTACTTCTTTGGTTGAGTGGTGTGTTTACTATCTTCTTAGGATTTTGTATGATTTTTAGAATTAAAAATATTATTTACTCTCTTTTCTTTTTATCCCAAGGAACCCAGTGTGTGTATGTTCTCCTTTCGTAATTCATGTGATTTTGGGTGATCATAAGCACTTAGATTATTTATTCTAAGATGCTTACCTAGAAATTTGATCACCCTTGTAGACAATCCCAAATTTCATATTTTGGTGGAGTATAATGAGCAAGGGTTGAATCAAAATATACATCTCTTTCAAGTAGAATCTTGTCAATCTTGGGTAAGCTCCCAAGAAAATTATACCTTGGGGAAGTGAAGGTGGAGAGTGGGTTACTCTCTCCATCTAGCTATTCAATATTTTTCCCATTGATTTATGAATTTGGCCTTATGTACCCTTGAGGTATGGATAGGACTCTCTAACAACCTTTTTCATCCTAACATTATAAATTTCAATTAAATCATGTTTTTGGTGCATCAAATATTGGTTAGGCTCAAAATTTTACTTACAATGTACTTCCAAGTGGTAAAGATAGAGATGATTTTGGGTAGGGTTTTAAGCCTCCAAGATAATTGGTGTATATATGGTCCATAATCTTGCATTCTTTAGCTACCCACACCCTTGGTAGATAGTCAAATTCATTAATACCCAATCTATTTTTTCTATTTGAATAATCAATATGGAAATATAACAAAAATTGGTACTATAAATTTCAATTATAGACTCATCGTTTATAGTAATTATCTTATCACCTAATTTTGATATGTTGTGAGGATAATTAATGAAAGATATTATTGCATGAGAACTTGATATGTGAGATTTCTTTAGACAATAAATTATCTTGTTTCAACACAACCATTGAAGTAATTTCCAAGTTAACTATATGTAGGGTTGAACATAATTTTTTTATATATCTTATCGAAGAATTTCTCTATGAATAAGATAAGTTTTTTATAAGTCCTATACAAATATCCTTGCTTGTGTTACATGTAATTGTTCCATATAGCCATAGTCTTTAGGAGCTCTAATAGGAATATGTGGTGAAGGGGAAGATTGATTTTGATCAAAGGAAGAGGTGTATGATTAGTAACATTCTTGTGATTGTGACATGTGTTGTAATAATGGCATACTATATTAAATTTAGTTATCAAAGATTGAGATATATCTACCATTAGTGGAGTAGGGTCTTGAGAGGTCCCCTTAGTAGTAGTTTATAATGTAGGACTAACGATACTTAAATAATTTTTTTGATTTAAGACTTATCCAATCAAATATGATCTATTAGACAAACAACACATGTTATCAAAATTAGTAATGGTAAGATAAAATAAATGAAATAAAGAACTAGAAAAATATGTTAATGTTTTACAAAAAAGAGTAATTAACTTTTATTTCTTTTCTCTAGGTGACTAACATTCAACAAAAATTGGGGGAAACCCTTTGGTGAAGTAGTGGGGCTTCTTGCCAGTAGGGCCAACAACCAAGGTTCAAATCTCGCAGGGTCTTTCCCTACTGCGTCAACAATTGAGACTAATTTTCCATGGTGTTAAGGGGAGACCCTTTGGTAAAATGGTGGGGCTTCTTTCCTATAGAACCAACAACCAAAGGCTCATACCCTTAATATCATAAAAAAATTTAAAAACAAAATAATAATATGTAATGATGGTTTTCGGTGGGAGTGCAAGCAGAGGGAAAAATTTAAAATTTGAGGAGGGATATGGTGAGGAAGTTGATGATGATGATGCATATGAGGAGGGCAGTAGCATTGGAGGGTTCGTTGTTGTTCCAGATGTGGTTTTTCTAGGTAATGTTGTGGCATTCTGGTGTAGGGGCACCATGTTAGTTCATTTTGTGTAAATAAGGTCTTTAAGTTGGTTTAAGGTGTTTTTAGTCATTTTTCATTCAATAAGGTCATAATAGGCCATCATTGATGTAATTGAGTCATGTTGGGTTCATTATTGCAAATGTTTTCAATAATTGTTAAAAAATGCAAAAAAGGAATCCCAACGGTCAGTAAGTTCAAAAGATAGTTGAGTTGAATCCCAATGGTCAATAAGTTCAAAAGATAGTTGAGTTGGTTGGATTTGTTAGTTTTTGGTGTGTCAAGTTTAAAAAGGCCTTGGAAGGCTCAACGAAAGGTTAGAAGGTTGTATTTGAAGTTGGATCAATAACAAAACATTTTTTTTCCTTGTATTTTACTGGTAATTTGTTGTTGCAGACCTCTGTACGGGTCTGTACTGAGTGTTTTTTCTCTAAAATGCTTTGAATCTTATGGAGACATGACTTAAGAGAGTTTTGGTTTTTGTTTGGGTTGAATTCATCAAGGTAGAATATTTTTATTGCAATTTTTTTGGGAACGGGTCTTTAAACCCTATTTTGAGGGTTTGGTGTAACAAAATGGGTCTTTAGGCCTTTCCACCTGGTGAAATTTAAAATAACTTGGTGGAATGGCATGGTTAGATGTAGGATGTTGTTTTTAAGTGGTTTATAAGAGCAAGGAGGGCAGTTTTTAGAATTTAGAATGATGTCGTAGGTGTTTATAGTCAAGTTTTGAGCCAAAATGGTGGCTAAGAATAGGATATTGAAGAAATAGCATTGAGAAAGGATGGGAGATGGTTTGGAGGGCATGTGCAGAATCTATGTGATGTTAATGAGGTGTTGGTAATGAGAAATAGTGATTGGAGAGCATAGTTTCAATATACCCTCATGGTGCAAGCATGAAATGGCTTAAAACAAGGGTTTAGTGGTTGGATGACTTGGTAAGCATTTCTCTAGCTAAAAATTGTTGATTTTGTGTATTTGAGGCCTGGTTGAGGTTTGATAATGAAGTTTTTTAGTTGAGGAAAAGATTAAATGGTAGTTTCTTTGAGAAAGTGGTCTAATTGGTTTAAGGGGGCAGTGTAGCAGCAGTGATTTGGGGTCGATGGTCCAAAGTGACCTAATGAATTTTTAAGATATGTTATGTAAGAGGATAATGGGTGTTTGAAACATCTTTTGGTTTTTGGGTTGAAGGCCTAACAAGAAAGTTGTGAAAGTAAAACATGGTATGTTGACCTACTAGGAGAATAGGAAGAAATTGTGAATAGTTTCTAAGTTAGGGTTTTGATGGAAGGAAGATTGTTCCAAGTGGTTTTAATTGTGATTGGTTGAAGGATTGCCTCCCTTCTCTACATCAATTGGTATCAGAGCATAGGTGTTAGATCTTTTGAAGGTGAAAAGTTGAAATTTGAAGAAGTGAAGAGTTGAAAATTGAAGGACAAGATGCCTCCTAAAGGTAGTGGAATTCTTGCTAGAGAAATAAGGTTGTTAAAGGAGTCACAAGAAGCAATATTAGCTAGATTTGCAGCATTAGAGACACAACAAAGAAGAGGAAAGGCCATTGAAGAGGAAAGTGACTGAGAGAAAGAGGAAGAGGGTGAGGATGAAAACCCTCCAAGAGGAAGAGTCCAGGATGATGAGTTGGACCCTAATGAGAGAAGAATGGTTCAAAAATGCTCAATTTTGTTAGAGGAGATGCTTCTAGTGAGAATATAGATGTGCCAATGTATAATGGAAAGTTGGATGCAAAATAATTACTAGATTGAAAAGATGCATTGGAGAATTACTTCAAGTACAAGGAGGTTGTTGATGATTGGAAAGTAAAGTTTTATAAGACTAAGTTGAAAGGTCCTACTCTTACATGGTGGAATTATGTTCAAGAAGAAAGAGTGAAGAAGGGGAAAGAAAAAATCAGTTCATGGGATAGGATGGTGTCAATGATACATAGTGAATTCTTGCTAGGATATCATGCAATACAAACTTTCAAGAAGTTGAAAAGTTTAAAGTAGAAGGATAAGGATGTCATGGCCTACACTGAGGAATTTCACAAGTTGAGCATTAGGGTTGGTCATGTTGAAAATGAAGATGAAAAGATTGCAAGGTATATGTGTGGCTTAAGATTTCAAATTCAGGATGAATTAAGTTTGGCTACTCCAAGGATAGTTGAGAAATATTTTCAATTGGCTACTAGGGTAGAAGAGAAACTAAAAAAAATGAAAGAAAGACAAGAAAGAGGCAGAGGAAACACTAGTAGGGGAAGAGGTACAAGGTAGACCTATGAAGACCAATAAATGTAAGTAAAAACAAATACCAAGTGGCTGATCAAAGAGGTGGATTCAGAGGTTTTAGAGGAAGATTTGGAGGTAGAGGTTCAAGCTCATTTTCTAGAAGATGTTACCATTGCAATTAGTTTGGGCATCCAACATGGAAGTGTCTAGATAGACAAGGTTCTACATCAAGTGGTGGTGATAAAAGAGTTCAATTGGTGCAAGAGGAATATTGTGAGAGCGTTCATTCTCCTAATCAACTTGTTGCTCCAGAGGTTGGGGGATCCTTGATAGTGAGAAGAACATTACTCAAAGCATCCAAGGAGAAAGAATCAACACAAAGGAGAAAATTTTCAATACCACCTACAAATGCAATGGAATGTATGTAAGGTAGTAATAGACTTTGGAAGTACCAATAATATGCTTTCAATAGAAATGGTTGATAAACTGAAATTGGAGAAAATACCTCATGAAACACTTTATAAAGTGTCTTGGTTGAATGATGATCAATCTATTTTGGTGAATGAGCATGATTTAGTTGATTTTAACTTTGGTGGATATAAGGACAAGATTCTTTGTGATGTATTTCCCATGGATTTTTGTCATTTGTTGTTTGGAAGACCATGGTAGTTTGATAGACATGCCATATATGATGGAAGAGATAATACTTATTAGATTGAAAAGGATGGAACCACTTTTACGCTAACACCATTGCAAGAAGATGTTAAAGGGTAGACCAAGGCAGCAAAGGTGATTATGTTAGGAAAGAAGGAGTATATCAAGATAGAGGAAGATAAGACTATGGAGTTTGTAGTCATCACTAACAATGAGGATGCTAGGACAACAAATGGAAGACAAAATGATAATTTGGTTTCAAAACCTAATAAATAGGTCAAGGATGAATTGTTGCAGAAGTGCAAGATTGGAATGATAAGATCGTGATAGGAACAATGCTTTGTTCTTTGGTTTCAAAAGATTTAGAGGGCAGTTAAGTTTTATCAAGACAGTGGTTTGTAAACCTAATAACATAAGGGTACTTGGGGAAGAGAATCTGAAAGGAGAAATGAAGGAACAAGGTGAATGGCAAGGCAAAAGGGCGAGTTCAAGTGTGTGTCAAGAGTTAAGAACAAGATAGATCAAAATACATATGGAAAAGGTCTTCTTACAAGTTCGAAGACAAGTTTCACATTGTTTCCAAGTGAAAAGAAGATCAGAGAACATACAACAAGTCAGTTTGTAAAGATGGAGTAGTGTCTAAGTGGTAGACAGTTCAAGAGCACAAAGAATGATGCAAGTATTCAATACTTGATCCAATGGAAAGGTTTACCAGACAAAGGAAAATTTGGAGAACAAGAAGGTGAAATGATCAAGTAGGATCTAATGCAATATAGTCCTCAAGGGACTTGAGATTTTTTTTCAAGTCAGGTGTATGGTGCAGGGGCACCATGTTAGTTCATTTTGTGTAAATAAGCTCTTTAGGTTGGTTTAAGGTGTTTTTAGTAATTTTTCATTCAATAAGGTCATAATAGACCATTATTGATGTAATTGAGTCATGTTGGGTTCATTATTGCAAAGGTTGTTAATAATTGTTAAAAAATGCAATGTTGTGAAAAGTGCAAAAAAATGCAAAAGAGGAATCCCAACGGTCAGTAAGCTCAAAAGATAGTTCAGTCAATTGGATTTGTTATTTTTTGGTGTGTCAAGTTTAAAAAGGCCTTGGAAGGATCGAGGTAGGGTTAGAAGGTTGTATTTGAAGTTGAATCAATAACAAAACACTATTTTTCCTTGTATTTTATTAGTAATTTGTTCTTGAAGACCTTTGTACGGGTCCGTACTGAGTGTTTTTGTTCTAAAATGATTTGAATATTGTGGAGGCATTACTTAAGAGAGTTTTGGGTATTTTTGTGGGTTGAATTCATCAAGGTAGAAGATTTTTATCGCAATTTTTCTGGGAAAGGGTCTATAAACCCTATTTTGAGGGTTTGGTGTAACAAAATGGGTCTTTAGGGCATTCCACCTAGTAAAATTTGAAATAACTTGGTGGAATGGAATCGTTAGATGTAGGATGTTGTTTTTAAGTGGTTTCTAAGAGTAGGGAGGGTAGTTTGTAGAATTTAGAATGATGCCCTAGGTGTTTAAGTCAAGTTTTGATCCAAAATGGTGGCTATGAATAGGAGATTGAAGAAATAGCATTGAGAAAGGATGGGAGATAGTTTGGAGGGAATGTGCTGACTCTATGTGATATGAATAAGGTGTTGGTAAGTAAAAATAGTGATTGGAGAACATAGTTTCAATATACCCTCATGGTGCAAGCATGAAATGGATTAAAACAAGGGTTTAGTGGTTGGATGACTTGGTAAGCATTTCTCTAGTTAAAATTTGTTGATTCTATGTATTTGAGGCCTAGTTGAGGTATGAGAATTAATTTTTGTGGTTGGGGAAAAGATTAAATGGTAGTTGCTTTGAGAAAGTGGCCTAATTGGCTTAAGGGGGCAACGTAGTAGCAGTGATTTGGGGTTGATGATCCAAAGTGACCTAATGAATTTTTAATACATGTTATGTAAGAGGATAATGGGTGTTTGAAACATCTTTTGGTTTATGGGTTGAAGGCCTAATAAGAAATTTGTGAAAGGAAAATAGGGTATGTTGACCTATTAGGAGAATAGGAAGAAATTGTGAATAGTTGCTAAGTTAGGGTTTTGATGGAAGGAAGATTGTTCCAAGTGGTTTCAATTGTGATTGGTTGAAGGTTTCCCTCCCTATGCATCACATTCTTTCTATTTAAAGTTCCTCAACGGGTTTCCATCATTTGTGTCGCTAGCTTGGAGCTTCCTAAGTTGTTTTTGCTATCGGATTTGGTTTTTTTTCTTGGGCTTTTCGTCTTTGGTTCAAGTTTTTCCTCTATTCGGGGCTTGGACCCATTATTGGAGTCTCTTTTTTGTGTTTTCCCTGTCGTCTTTGCTCATGGTTTCTCTTTTTTTCTAACTCATTGTTGGGTGGGAGTTGTTCTTTGAGCAATGATATCTTGTGATGCTGTTGTTTGTTTTCGGGGGTGCTTTTGCTTCCCAGTTCTAACTTCTTCCACTTCCTCTTTGGTTGGCCTTGGTTTCCTAGCTTCTAGCTTCTTGTGAGGCACTAGGGGTGGTGTTTGGGGTTCCTGTTGAGGGTTTTTTTTTGGAGAGTTTCGGGCATTTCTTAGACCTTGACTGGAATGTAGGGTCAGATATTGCTTTTTCTAGTTGTGCCTTCTCTCTTCTCTTTCTATTTGTAGGTTTTCTTAGCTCTCTAATTTTTTTTATGAGTTTTAATGCCTCTGTGTGGGAGCTTTCTTTGTTGTAGGTGGAGGTCTTTGGTTTTCCTTTGGTGGAGTTGTTTGTGGACAATTTTTGGCATGTTTTAGACCCTTATTGGCATGTAGGGACATAATTTGTTCTGCATTGTCTTTCCTTCTCTCTATTCTCTCTTCTGGGTGGCTTTCCTCGCCTTTTCCTGCTTCTTTTGGGTCCCATTGGCTCTGCATTGGTGCTTTTTGTTTTGCTTGGTTGTGAGGTTGTTCTTCTTTGGGTCCTACTTCGTTGTAGTGATGTTTCTCTTTATGTCTCTTGTGGTGACTGTTTCTCTTGGTGTTTTTTTTTTGGGGTGGCCTTGGTGGAGTGCTTCTCTTCCCTCCTCATTTATTTACTAGATATGTTTCTTGGAATGCTGAAGTGGTTGGTGGTTGTTGTGGCTATCATGGTTTTCTCTTAGACTATTAGTCTTGTTTACTGAGCTTGGCACTTCCCTCTTTTGGGTCTTAAAGTTCCATTTATAGGTTGGGGGTGTGTTTTTTCTAACTGCTAAGCTCCTTGAAATGTCCAGGCTTGTGGCTCAGTTGTATCTTCTTTCATGGTTGTCGATTGAGGAGTTCTTTGCTTTTTCATTGGTGTTCTAGTTTACTATCATGCCAAAGGATGTTATGTTGTTCCTTTCTATGGGTGTAGATGCTTCCCTTCAGTTTTTACAATTATGGTCTTCTTTGGAGGTGGAGATAGCTCCTTCAAAGGTGGAGCCCTCTTCTTTTGAGGTGGAGAGGTGTGTTGTCGATTAGGTGGGAATTTCTATTTTTTGTGGCTTAGGTCCTAATTTCATCCTCTCCTATTGAGGTAGAGGTTGGGTTGGTGTTTTGGGTTGATTGGTGTTGTGTGAATGTTGGGGCTCTTTAGTGTTTTACTCTAATTTTTAACTGTCCTATTGAGGTGGGGAGTTTGAATTTGATGGATGTTGTTGATAAGTGTTTTATTGTAGTCTGACTATTATAGGTTGATGGTTACCTAGCCATCTTAGGTGGTTCTTGGGTTCAAGTTTCCCTGTAATTCTTGGTTGTGTTGGGTTTAAGGTTCCCATTAAAACCTTGTTTGATTAGTGCAGATTTGGGTAGTCATGTTATTTATTTGGTAATCTGCTAATGGTTCATTACTGGTTGTCTTTGTTGTATTCATGTACAACTTGTTCTTATTGAGTGGGTTTCGGGTTCCCATCAAAACTTTCTTGTTAATAGTTTCACATCCATTCAAAACCTATTGTAAATGGTTTCAGCTTCATTCAAAACTTGTTTTTCCCATATAATCAAAACATTCAACAAAAACTTGTGTAAGGTTTCTCTAGGATTACCATTACAATTCATAGTATTATTGAAAATCCTTTGTAGTAAGTGCATCTTATTCTTCATGTATTATATTATACAAATCATAGAAATAGAGTGGATCTCATTGATGAATGAGTGATGGTGGAGTGGTATAGGTGTTTATGTTATATGATTAGGGTCACGAGGCTTTATGAAAATGGGAGAATAGGATAGAGATATAGTAGTAAATGGTGAAAAGAGAAAAAGTAGATGGTGAGAATGAAGTAGAGGTAGAGTTAAGAGGAATACAAAGAGGTGAAAAATATGTTGATGAGGTTAGAAAATTAGAAAATAAGTTACAAGATGGGGAAATGGGCGAATACAAATGGAAATAAGTAGTGAAGGGTGAAAATATCTTGAGGTTTTAATAAAGGTGCATAAGATAGAGAATATAGACTATGTAGATAGAGAATTGGCTAAAGAATTGACACAAGAGAGTATAAAGTAGATTTGGATGGAAACGGTGGATTATGTAGTGTTGGAGAAAGATAAAGAGAATATGACAGAATTAGTAAAGGCGAATATGTGGACTAGCTAGAGAAGAAACTTTATATGTAGATAGAATGGACATTGGAGAATAGAAAGGACTAAGAAAAGTGAAGGAAATTGATTGGAAGAAGATAATGAATAATTAGATAATGAATATGTAGAATAAGGGTGAGAAAAAAAAAGGAAAGGGGTGGCTTATGGGAAGAATTGTGAATAGAATATGGGGATATAATATAAAGGGTAATATTAGGTGCATTAGGAATGTTGAAAATGGGAGGGATGAATGATTATAGGTGCTCAAGAAAAAGGGATAGAAGTAAATAAAGGAAATGTTAGGAAATAGGTGAATGATTATGAATGGTTGTAGAGAAAGAGATGAGTGAGAGGGGAAACTAAGGAAATCAAGGTTATTATGTTGCAAGAATGAAAAGGATGAAGGTGTTGTCACTGATGTCAATTGGTCAACTGGTTATCAACTGGTTGTTGTTGGTTGTATATGTTGAGGATATTGAGAAAATTGTATTGAAGGAAGATTGTAGGTATTCAATGGTTGCTCTGGGTTTTGCTCCTATGTTTGTGCAGTTCAAATATGTTGATCATGGCTATTAGAAGATGCTATATCTAGATTTTTAGTTGTTGATTCATTGTACAGTGCAAGTTATGTTCACTAGTCATGAACTATGGTTCTTTTTATTTCTGGTTGAGGTTTGAGAGAAATTCTGTTGGTCTGGATTTCTCTTTGGTAAATTCTTATGATGTGGTTCTAGAGTTGAGTTGCTTTGATTTTGTTGAAGATATTTTTAGCATTTGGAAGATTTGTGCTGAATGGTTCTATGTGTTTTACACTGGCTTGTCTGACCTTGTGTTGGAAACTATCTTTGAAGTTGATGAAGCATGTTGGATCTATTTGGGTCCCTATAAAGCATGTGTTTGGGTCTCCATCATTCTATTTCCACCCTATGATGTTTTGGTGTTGACCTAATTTGAATTTAATGTTGGATGGTTAACTTTGGATATGGTTCAAAGTTGAAGACAATATAAATATAGGATGAGTTAGTAGTGAAGAACATACAAGAGCGAAGAAGAGAGATAAGTGAAAAGAAAAAGAGAAGATAGATGCAAGATTGATGCAAATTAGTGAGTTTGTGTGATGTGAGTGTGGAAGATCAGTTTGAAGCCTAAATGTTGAGCATCCAGATGTAGTGAGTAGAAGGTGTACTCTATCTTTCATGCATGTTTGAGAGTGATTGTGGTGGATTTCTCTATTGCATTGAGATTGTTGTCTCTCTATAACATATCTCTTCTATCTTCTTTGTATCTCTATGGCAGTGAGCCCTCTGGGTTGTTAGGTCTGTTGGATAGTGAGTCTTGTTCTAGACAGTGAGTCCTTGTTTTGGCAGTGAGCCTCTTGTAATTATTTTTGATACTCCCTATAGTGTGAGTTAATTCTCATCGTGGTTTTTCCCTTATTGGGTTTTCCACGTAAATCTAGTGTTGTGTTTGTGTGATGGTTTTCAGTTTCTGCACTTGCACTTAATGTATATTCATTTAAGTAGTGTTAAGAATTAGTTTCAGAGAATGAATTAAAGATTAAATTTGTGACAACTAATTCACCCCCCCTCTCAAGTGTCCTTTTCAACAATTGGTATCAGATATTGGTTCCTTGGTGAAGAGCTTAATTGCTTGAGGAAAGTTCGGGATGGCTGGAAAAATGGTTTATGATTATCTGAGGTTTGATGGAACTAATTATGCTATCTAGAAAATATTGATGGAAGAATATCTGGAGTATTGCAGATATAATGTGGAGAAAGCTTACAAGAACCCTTACACTCCTCCTACTAATGGTCTAAGTAGGCTTGATGAGATCAAAGCACATGAAGTGAACAATAAGGTGAAGTACATCTTGAAGAATAGTCTAGTCCATTTCGAGTTGATTAAGGTTCAAAATTTGAAGACTACTAAGGAAGTCTAGGATGCTTTGGAAAGAGAACATGAAGGTGATGAAAGAGTAAAAGAGGTAAAATTGCATAATTTGGAGACACAATTTCAATTTCTACATATGTCTAAAGATGAGAATGTTAAAGCTTATGTACAAATATTGGATGAGATAGTGGTCAGAATGCAAGGACTTAGCACTACTATAGATGAAACCAAGATTGTAAAGAAAATTCTTAGAACTCTCCCCGATGCTTATAGTGAGAAGGTGTGTGCTATTGAGTAGAGTATAGATTATAAGACTTGTACTAAAGATCTATTGTTGGGATTTTTGACATCTTATGAGATGAGGAAGCTAAATCTAAGGAATGGATGCAAATTAGAAACTGCTTTTAAGGCTACAAAAGCTAAAGATCTGGATGATGAAAAATTTGATGAAATAGAAGCTAAATTTGTAAGAAGGGTGAGGAAAGGCTCTGACAAGTATGAAGGTAAGTTACCCTTTAAATGCTTTAGTTGTGGAGAAATATGTCATTATGTTGTAAAGTATCCAAAAAGAGCTAAGAGGAATAAATAAAGATGTGAGAAAGAAAAGAAAGGAAATAATATTAATAGAGAAAATTATGTGAATGAGAATGCTAGTATTTCTGATGAAGATTCTGATTATGAAGATCCTGATGACAATGAATGCTTGTTCTTAGCTATAAAGGATGAGCCTACTTCTGCTAATTTTGAAAAATAGGTGAAGGAAAGCCCTCTGGAGAAGGAGAAAAATGAAGGTATTGTTATCTCTACCCTACATGCTAAAAAAGAGAAGAATTATTTGGTAGTTGATAGTGGTTGTTCACATCACATGACTGGTGATAAAAGTAAGTCTTTTAAGCTTGAAAAATATGATGGAGGCTCGGTTATGTTTGGAGATGATAATGGTGCTAAAATTTGTGGGATAGGTTTAGTAAGTTTTGATGGGAAGCATCACACTGATGATTTCTACTATGTCAAGGGTTTAAGGCATAATATCTTGAGTGTTGAAAAGATGTGCAGTAAGGGATATGATCTTGTGTTTGAGGATGAGAGATGTGAAATCTGAAAAGGATCTCAAACATTGATTGCTACAGGAAAGGAATTTGAAGGAAATATATATCAACTTAAGGGTGCTGATAGATGTTGCTTTATGAATCAGATTAATGACAGTTGGTTATGGAATAGAAGAATTCCTACTGTTAAGTATTTCAAGGTATTCAGAAGTAAATTTTATAAAAAAAGAGATGAAGAAACTTTGGGAATTTTTGATACTATAAGTGATGAAGGAATTTTTCTTGGATATTCTACTAAAATAAAAGCATACAGATGTTTCAATAAAAGACTAAGAAATATTGTAGAGAGTAAAAATGTCAAGGTTGACGAAACAATGAAGAATTTTGTCAAGACATTGATGTATATGTATTTGATGAACTTGATTGTGTAAGAATAGAAGAGATTGAAGAACAAGAAAAGTATGAGCAAGAGAAGCAAGAAGAACAAAATGACAAAGAAGAAGAAGATTTGGTGGTGTCCCATAAGACACCTAGATATGTATAAAAGAATCATTCAGAAAATCAGATTATTGGTGATAAGACAAAAGGTGTATTGACTAGAAGCAGAGTTGTTGCTGAAGTGAATTTGTGTTTGAACCGAAGACTATAAGTGAAGCATGTAAAGATGCACATTAGATAGAAGCCATGAAAGAAGAGTGTATGCAAATTAAGAAGAATCAAACTTTGGAATTGGTCCCAAGACCAGCAAATGAAAACATCATTGGATCAAAGTGGGTATTTAGAAACAGGTTGAATGAGAATGGAGTAGTTAGAAACAAATCAAAGCTTGCGTGTAAAGGTTGCTCATAAGAAGAAGGCATATATATTGCTTTGGTAGCATGAATGGAAGTTATAAGGATGTTCTTAGCATTTTCTGCTCATAAAGACTTTAAGGTCTATCAAATGGATGTCAAGTTAGTATTTTTAAATAGTGAGCTAGAAGAAGTCTACATGGAACAACCAAAAGGATTTTAGTTGATAGATCAACCAAATATGGTGTGCAGATTGAAGAAAGCTTTATATGGATTGAAGCAAGCTCCTAGAGCTTGGTATGCGATATTAGACATGTATTTGATTCAAAAAGGTTTCAACAAAAGGTACGACAAATAGTAATTTGTATTTTAAGATTGAAAATGACAATATGTTGATTGTAGTTGTGTATGTTGATGACATTATCTTTGGAGGAAATGAAAATATGTGCAAAATGTTTGCAGAAGAGATGTAGAAGGAATTTGAAATGTCTATTTTTGGAGAGATGAATTTCTTTCTTGGGCTACATATTAATCAAATAGAGAAAGGAATTTTTATTTCACGGTCTAAGTATGTGAAAGAGATGTTGAATAAGTTTGGGATGGATGGTTCCAAAACGGTATGTACTCCTATGGTGACTAGTTGCAAATTCGATAAAGATGATGATTCACCTAAGGCTGATTAGAGCAAGTATAGATCTATGATTGGAGGACTATTGTATTTAATTGCTACCAGACTAGATATCATGCATACAATTTGTCTTGTGGCTAGATTTCAAGAGGATCCTAAAGAAACACATGTTGCTATTGTTAAAAGAATTTTTTAGATATTTGAATGGCACTCTAGTTATGGGTTATGGTATCCTAGAGATATTAAATTTACACTAAGTTCCTATACAGATGTAGATTGGGCTGAATGTGTAGATGATAGAAAGAGTACAAGTGGTGGTGCATTCTTTCTTGGATGCAGATTGGTGGCATGGTTGAGTAAAAAGCAAGATTTAGTCTCTTTGTCTACTACTGAAGCTAAGTATTTAGTATCTTGTTGTGAAGTTCTATAGATGGAAACATACATTGAAAGATATCCCACAATGGTGTATGATGATCCTATATCTATCTTTGTGATAACACAAGTGCAATTAAAAGATTTCAAAATCCTATGATGCGCGAGGACAAATCATATATCTAGTAGGTATCATTTCTTGAGAGAGAAGGTCATGGAGAATGAAGTAAAATTGAATATGTTTTTGATGAAGGATAAAATTGTTGATAATATATTCATGAGAGCTCTTCCTAAAGATACTTTTTCTTATCTTTGGGAGAAGGTAGTGGTTATTTTCCCTCCTTTCTTGAACTAGATGCATATGGAGATGCATTAGTCTAGTGGGTCTATGGATCTATCTTTCTTCTAGACTGATCTTTGGTGGCTACCTCTGAGGGAAAGCGGTAGTGTTAGGTGTGTTATTATTGTATTCTATTTTTCATGTCAAAGGAGAAATCAATGTAAATATCTATTGCCTTTGCCATTGATTTCAAGGGGGGGGAGGAAGCATGTGAAAAGAAAAAAGAGGAAAGGAAGAATGCGAAAAGAGATTATTACTAAAAGGAAGAAATAGAAAGAAAAATCTTGAGAAGTGTATTCAAAGCTAGTATGGTGTCTTTGATGGTTTTTCACATCATGTGTTGCCATCAATGAAAAAGGGGGAGATTGTTGCAAGAATGGAAAGGATGAAGGTGTTGTCATTGATGTCAACTGGTCAAGTAGTTATCAACTGGTTGTTGTTGGCTGTATATGTCGAGGATATTGAGAAAATTATATTGAAGGAAGATTACAAGTATTTAGTGGTTGCTCTGAGTTTTACTCTGTGTTTTTCTCCTATGTTTGTGTAGTTTAGATATGTTGATCATTGTTGTTAGAAGATGCTATATCCATATTTTTAGTTGTTGATTCATTGTATAGTGCAAGTTATTTTCACCAATTGTGAACTGTGGTTCTCTGTGTTTCTGGTTGAGGTCTGAGAGAAATGTTGTTGGTCTAGATTTCTCTTTGGTAAAGTCTTATGACTTGTGGCTCTAGAGTTGATTTGCCTTGATTTTTTTGAAGATATTTTCAGCATCTAGAATATTTATGCTTAATGGTTCTATGTATTTTACACTGGTTTGGCCGACCTTGTGTTGAACACTATCTTTGAAGTTGATGAAGCATGTTGGATCTATTTGGGTCCCTATGAAGCATGTGTTTGGGTCACCCTCATTCTATTTCCACCCTAGGATGTTTTGGCACCAACCTAATTTGAATTTAGTGTTGGATGGCTGACATTGGATATGGTTCAAAGTTGAAGACAATATAAATACAGGATGAGTTAGTAGTGAAGAACATACAATAGCAAAGAAGATAGATAAGTAAAAAGAAAAAGAGAAAATAGATGCAAGATTGATGTGAATCAGTGAGTGTGCGTGATGCAAGTGTGGTGGATCAGTGCAAAGCCTAAATGCTGAGTATCTGGATGCAGTGAGCAGAAGGTGTACTCTATCATTCATGCATGTCTACGAGTGATTGTGGTGGATTTCTTTGTTGCATTGAGATTGTTGTCTCTCTATAATATATCTCTTCTATCTTCTTTGTATCTCTGTGGTAGTGAGCCCTATGGGTTGTTAGCCCTGTTGGATAGTGAGTCTAAGTCATGTTCTGAATAATGAGTCCTTGTTTTGGCAGTGAGCCTTGTTTCACAGGTAGTGAGCCTCTTGCAATCAGTTTTGATATTCTCTTTAGTGTGAGTTAATCCTTACCATGGCTTTTCCCTTTTTTGGTTTTCCACGTAAATTTGGTGTTGTGTTTGTGTGATGATTTTCAGTTTTTGCACTTGCACTTAATGTATATTCATTTAAGCAGTGTTAAGAATTAGTTTTGGTGAATGGATTAAAGATTAAATTTGTGACAACTGATTCACCTCCCCCTCTCAATTACCTTGTTCAACATATTATTCAAGATACAAAAATAAGTGGCTAAGAACGTAGAGAAACTATGTGCATCTAAGAACCATGTATGCAAATAGTAGATAGTCATTAAATTAAAATTACCATAAGGGGATAAATATAAACTATAAGAACATGTTATCAACCAAATAAAATATATTACAAATAAGAAATAACTTTCTCTTAAGTGATGTTAAGTAAGCTAATCTAAACTAGTAAAATAGTGAAAATTAATGTATTTCTATACTAATTATATGAACACAAATATGAGATTGATAACCACAAAATATTAAATAAAACATGATAGCAACAATAATGTGAAACTAAGTAAACTAGCATATATGAGACAAACAATAGAGTAAAACATGATCTAGATGCACTTATGGAGAAAGGTTTGATAAAATAATATTATTATAAATTTATAATGATGTTTTCTAGTGAATTCTAAATTTATGTGATCAAAAGGACCAATCATTCAAGGAGGAATGCTAGATATCTAGCTACCTAGTCTAAACCTTACTACCACACTTTAAAATTTATAGGGAGATATATGAAATAGTATATAGAGTCTCCTAACAAATGGGAACCTACCAAGCATTAGTAGAATATGAGAAAGCAATGAAAAACCTGATATGGGTATATTGATACATAAGAACAAAGAACAAGAATCAAGAATAGTTTCACCTAGAAATGAAACTCCAACATCCCAAACATTGGTGTGAGAAATGATGAAAATAAATACAAGTGTCACACAAATCCACTCCTAATGACATAAAAATGATTAAAAAATTAATATAAAACCAAATTGTGTATTGGTTTATTCTTCTATTAAACAATAACTACATTCTCACAAAACATATAAAATTATTTAAATAGTATCCGCCCCCATTATCAACTTTGAACACCCTTATTTTATAATATGTTTAGTTTTCAACAAAGGCTTTAAATTTGTTAAACTTACTATAAATTTATATTTTTAATGATTAAAATAAATCTATGTATATCTTGAAACATCGTCAATGAAAGTAACTAACTAATTGGATATTCCCATAGATAGAACACCCATTTTATAATATCTAACAATATCTTATCTTTGCATCTAATTAAAGTAAAATATGCTATATTCTATTTTCCAAACACGCAATGATCAAGAAATTAAAATGCTCATAAAAATAATAAAAACCATCTACCTTTTTTTTTATTAGAGTCATTGTCTATTTTAAGGAATGTGGCCCCAATGTTGGTGCCCCAACACATTTATTTTTTCCATCAGTTATGTCTAAAATTATTTAAAAAAAGGAATTCAACCTAAACAAAGTACCAAGATGGGATCCTCGAGCAACAACCAAATTACTTCTCACATGCATTCCTAAATCATTCAATTTGGAAATATAATTCAATTTTTTACCAAGGCCATGAATATGTAAAATACCATTAAATGTTTCCACCCTCCCATCATGAAAACAGAATTGTACCTTGTTGCAAGTATGAAGGTGTTATCATTGATGTCAACTGGTTAACTGATTGTCAATTGGTTGCTATTTTCATTGATGTCATGTATGTTGGTTCCTAGCTTTATATGTTAAGGATATTGAGAAAATTGTAATAAAGAAACATTGTAGGTATTCAATGTTTGCTCCGAGTTTTTCTCTAGATTTTGTTGCTATGCTAGTAAGGATCAGAGGTATTGTTCATGGTGGTTGGAAATTGCTATATCTAGATTTTATGTTTCTAGATCATTGTACAGTGTGAGTTATGTTCACCAATTATGTATCTAGCTGAGGTTTAGGAGAAATGTAGTTGCTCTAGATTTCTTCTTGTTCAAAATTTATGACTTACAGTTCTTAGGATAATTTGATAAGATCATGTTCAAGTTAATTTTGTTATCTGGAAGATTGTATCGTGTTAAGGTAGTGTGTGCTTAATTGGTTTATGTGTTTTACATGGGTATTGGCCAACCTTGTGTTTAACACTAGTTATGAAGTTCATTGAAGTGTGTTGAGGTGTGTTGGGACTTATTTAGGTCATAAGTGTGTGTTTTGGTTCCCCTCATTCTAATTCCATCATAGAATGTTTTGGTGCCAACCTAATTTAAATTAATTATTGTAAATGGTGTGTGGACAACTTTGGATGAGTTTCAAAGTTGTAGATGGTATAAATACAAGTGATATGGTTGTAAGAAAGAGGCAAGAAAGATAGATGCGAGATAGATGTGAAGTAGTATGTCATCTGAGTTTGTGCAAATCAATTTGTGAAATCTAATTGTTGAGTTTCTGAAGGCAGTGAGTTGAAGGTGTACTCTATCATTCAAGCATGTCTGCAAGTGTGTGAAGCGAATTGTCATGGAAATATATGTTGCATTGAGATCATTTTTCTCTTTGTAACAAATCTCTTCTATCTTCTTTGTAATTCCGTGGTAGTGAGCCCTCTGGGTGGTTAACCCTTGTTAGACAATGAGTCATGTTCCAAATAGTAAGTCATGTTTTGGAAGTGATCCTTTCTAGTAGTGAGCCTTTGTATTCAGTCTTTATATTCTCTATATTGTGAGGTAATACTCACCGTGGTTTTTTCCTTATTGGTTTTTCCATGAAATTTGGTGTTATTGTGTGCATGGTTTTACTTCTTTCAGTTTTTGCTTTAACACTTAATGATTAATCACATTAACAGAGTAATGGATTTGTGAATGATAATTGATCTAATCTTTGGTGGGAAGTTGTTGGAAATAGGTTGCCATTTAATTGCAAATCCTAAAACATCAATTATTTCATGTATCTCCTAGATTCTTGGAATGTGTTCAACAACACTAAGATTAGGATGAGATTAATATTTGGATGAAATAAATCATGAAATTGACATTTGTATTTATTCCTAAATAATAAGAGCATGTGGGTGCACACATGGTAAGGTGAAACTCGCATGAGTCCGATTAACTATACAAAGTAGCGATTAACACTTCTAAATACATGTAAAGATCCACAAAGTTAGGATTTGATATTTTTACATGCTTGAAGTTGGAGTTAAGGATTCGAAGTTCAAATCGAGTTTAGTTAGAGTTAAAGTTTAGTTGAGTTAGAGTTTGGATTAGATTTGAGAATCCAGTTTAGTTAGGAGTTTAGTTGAGTTCAATTTAGTTGGAGTTAGGATTCAGGTTATGTCTTAGTTGCATGCAAAAATGCATGTTGCATACATATTGGTTATTTTGAGTTGCATGTAGTTGGCTTCAGTTAACTTGTATGCATGGCTAATAACATTGAGTTGTATGACCCGATCGCAGGGACTACCTCCGGTTAACAAGGATGACCATTCTTTTGGGGTAATTTAGATAAATGTTTGAGTTAACAATAAAGCACTTGAAATGCTTAGGCACCCAGATGCTGTGGAATTAACTCAATGTGATAAAGATATTTAAGGTAGCTCGGTTAAAGTAGCTTTTTAGTCAGGCTGCTCTTTGAGGATAGCTGGAGTATACCAAAGTATGAAGGAGAAGTTGTAACCCAGTTTGGGACACCCAAATGCATGATGCACATGCTGTAAGCTTTAGTCTTCACTGAAGAACTCTACTTGAAGGAATATGGTGTACCTTTTCAAGGGCTTATGCTTATGCATTGTAATTATCACCCTTTGGAGATTACAAGGTTGCATATTGTCTATATATCTCATTCAAGTTGAATAGAGTTTTGAGATTGGTTATTGCAGGTGTGAAGAAGATTGGTAAAGATAGAAGAAGCATTCTCAAGCAAAAATTGGAGCTATTGTAATTTAGAGTTTGAATAATAGAATAATTCTTGGTGGAGTTTTTTCCCGAAAGGGTTTCTCCACGGTATATCTTGTGTGATCCTTCTATTATCCTGTCTAGTTCTTCTAAATAATTATCTCTACATTCTACAACAGTAAAATGGATTAATCAAGATAATCATCCACAAAGAATTTATGTAACAAAGAAAAGACTTACTTAGAACTTGGCAATTTTGAGTTTCAGTATTAAGCTAAAGAAACCTCATTTTCAACACATAAGTTTGAAGGATAAAATTTGCTATAAATGATTCAATTCCCCCCTCTCAATTTTCTTGTTCAACAATTGGTATTAGAGCTTGGTTTTTTTTGGGAAGAGCTAAGGAAGGTTCGGGATGGAAAGCAAGATCACTATTGAGTCTCCTAGGTTCAATGGGACTAACTATGCCCTTTGGAAGATAAAGATGGAAGGATATGCAGAATATTGTGGATATGATGTTGAGAAATCTTATAAGACTGCTTACATTCCTCCTGTAAATGGTCTAAGTACACCAGATGAGATCAAGGAACATGAAGCAAATAATAAGGAAAATTTTATTCTGAAGAATAGTCTTTCACATTCTGAGTTAATCAAAGTTACAAATCTGAAGAATTCTAAAGAGCTTTGGGATGAATTGGAAAAGATTCATGAAGGAGTTGAAAAGGTTAAAGAAACAAATTTGTAGAACTTGGAGGTAGAATTCAAGACCTTGTATATGTCTGAAGATGAGAACATTAAATCCTATGTACAAAGAGTAGATGAGTTGGTAGGTGAAATGTGAGTACTTGGTGCAACAATGGATGAATCCAGGATTGTGAAGAAGATTCTCAAAACTCTTCTTGATGCATTTAGTGAAAAGGTATCTACTATTGAAGAACATATAGATTATAAGACATATACTGAATATATGTTTTTGGGTACTCTAACATCTTATAAAATGAGAAAGCCTAGCTTGAGAAATGGATTGAAGACATAAATTTCTTTCAAGGCTACAAAAGATGAAGATCCAAATGAAGAAAATATTGATGAAGTAGAAGCTAACTATGTGAGAAGGATGAAAAAGTGTTCTGGTAAGTATGAAGGTAAATTAGCCTTTAAATGCTTTAGTTGTGGAGGAATTGGTCATTATGCTTCGAGATGTCCAGAAAGAGCTAAGGAGAATAAATATAGAGTAAACAAAGAAAACAAAGGGAAGATGATTAAGAGATCATATTATGTAAATGAAGATGCTAGTATTTTTGATGAAAATTTTGATTATGGATATTTTGATGATAATGAATGCTTGTTCTTGGCTATAAAAGATGAATCTACTCCTGTTAATATTGAAACACAGGTAAAGGAAAGTGCTTCGAAGAAAGTTGAAGATACTATAATCTCTACTCTTCATGCTAAACAAGAAAGGAACTATTGGGTTGTTGATAGCGGTTGTTCACATCACATGACCGATGATAAGAGTAAGTTTGTTAAACTTGAAAATCATGATGGAGGCTTAGTTAAGTTCAGAGATGATACCAATGCTAATATTTTTGGAATAGGTTCAACCAGTTTTGATGGAAAGCATAATATTGATGATGTATACTATGTTAAGGGTTTAAGTCATAATCTCTTAAGTGTTGGATAGATGTGTAGTAAAGGATATAATCTTGTATTCAAGGATGAGAGATGTAAAATCAGGAAGGATTTGGAATAGTGATTGTTGTTGGAAAGAAGTCTGAAGGAAATATTTATCAACTTAAGGGTGTTGATGGACATTTCCTTATGTCTCAGATTAATGACAGTTGGTATGGCACCAAAGGATGTGTCATATGAATTTTTATAATGTGGTGAGAATTAGTGCAGTACAAGTTGTGAGAGATTTATCAAGGATTACAAAGCTTGTTAATGCTCTTTGCAAGGATTGTCAGTTTGGAAAGAAAGCTAGAAATTGCTTTAGGTCGAAGGAACAATCTACTACCAGACTACTGGATTTGATTCATACATATCTCTATAGTCCTACAAGAGTCAAAAGTCTATAAGGTGACACCTGTATTTTATGCTTTTGATTGATGGTTACTCTAGATATACATGGATTACTTTTCTTAGAAATAAATCAGATGCATTAAATAGATTCAAGGAATTTAAGGCTATGGTTGAGAATGAATCAAATTTGAGAATAATTTTTTTGAGTTCTTACAAAGGTGGTGAATTCACCTCTAATGAGTTTAATATGTTTTTTTAAGTTCAAGGAATAAAGAGACAATTATCTGCTCCTAGAACTCCTCAGCAGAATGGAGTTGTTGAAAGAAAAAACATAACGATTCAAGAAGATGCTAGATCAATGGTTATTGAGGTAGGTCCACCAAAAGTTTACCGGAGAGAAGCTATTTACACCCTTTTTTATGTGTTCAATCGAGTTCAAGGAAAAGCTAATAGTACTAAGACCCCCTATGAGCTATGGTGTGGAAGAATTCCTACTGTCAAGTATTTCAAGGTATTTGGAAGCAAATGTTATATAAGAAGGGATGAAGAAAATTTAGGAAATTTTGATGCTAGATTTGATGAGGGTATCTTCCTTGGATAGTCTACTAAAAGAAAAGCTTATAGATGTTTCAATAAAAGGTTGAGAAGGATTGTGGAAAGCACAAATGTCAAGGTGGATGAAGCATTGAAGAATTCAATTGAAGTTGATGGATATGTATCTAATGAACCTAATTGCATAGAAGTAGAAGAAGTTGTGGAAGAAAAAGAAGAGAAGAATGAAGAAGAAGAAGCTTTGGTGGTGTCCCCAAAGACACCTAAATATGTGCAAAAGAATCATTCAAAAGAACAAATCATTGGATACAAAAGAAAAGGGTTGACAAGAAGTAGAGTTACATTGCTGAAATAAATCTATGTTTACTTTCTGAAGTTGAACCTAAGATAGTGAGTGAGGCATGTGGGGATGAGCATTGGATGAAAGTTGTGGAAGAAGAACTTATGTAGATTAAGAAGAATAAAACATGGGAATTGGTCCCTAGACCGGGAGATAAAAATATAATTGGATCAAAATGGGTATTCAGAAACAAGTTGAATGAGAATGGAGAAGTAGTCAAAAATAAAACAAGGCTTGTGTGTAAGGGGTACTCACAAGTAGAAGGTATATATTTTTAGGAGACCTTTGCTCCTATGGCAAGGATGTAAGCTATCAAATTTTTTTTAGAATTTTTTTCTTATAAATATTTTAAAGTTGATTAGATGGATGTAAAGTCTACATTTCTGAATGTTGAGTTAGAAGAAGAAGTCTACATGGAACAACCAGAAGGATTTCGGTTGTTAGATCAACTAGATATGGTATGCAGATTAAAGAAGGATTTATATGGACTAAAGCAAGCTCCTAGAGCTTGGTATGAAATTTTGGATAGATATTTGATTCAAAAAAGTTTCAATAAAGGTACGACATATAGTAATTTGTATTTTAAAATTGAAAATGACAAGATCTTGATAGTTGTTGTTTATGTTCATGATATTATCTTTGGAGGAAATGAAACAATGTGAAAAATGTTTGCTAAAGAGATGGAAAAATAATTTGAGATGTCTCTGTTTGGTGAGATGATTTTCTTTCTTGGGCTACAAATCAATCAAATAGAAAAACAGATTTTTATTTCATTATCAAAGTATATAAAAGAAATAATGAAGAATTTTGGATGGATGGTTCCAAACTAGGGTGCACTCCTATGGTTACTGGCTGTAAATTGAGTGAAGATGATGATTCACCTAAGGCTGATCAGAGAAAATACAAATCTATGATTGGTGGACTATTCTATCTAACTATTACTAGACCAGATATCATGCATTCAATTTTTCTTGTGGCTAGATTTCAAGAAGACCCTAAAGAAACACATGTTGCTACTATTAAGAGGATATTCAGATATTTGAATGGCACTCCAGATTATGGCTTGTGGTATTCTAGGGATATTGATTTTACACTAAGTGCTTATACAGATGCAGATTGGGCAAGTTGTGTTGATGACAGAAAAAGTAAAAGTGGTGGTGCATTCTTTCTTGGTTGCAGATTGGTGTCTTGGTTGAGTAAAAAGCAAGATTTAGTTTCCTTATCCACTACAAAAGTTGAGTATATTTTTGCAACATCTTGTTGTACACAAGTTTTGTGGATGAGACAAACATTGAAGGATATTAGAGTAATGTATGATGATCCCATTTATGTCTTTTGTGATAATACAAGTGCAATTAATATTTCAAAGAATCCAGTGATGCACTCGAGGACATTAATATTTCAAAGAATCTAGTGACATATTTAAAGAAGGATTTATATGGACAAAGGATTAGGTTGTTGACATATTTACTACTTGGCTCTTCCTAAAGATAATTTTGAGTATCTATGGGAGAAGTTAGGGGTTATTTCCCCTCATTTCTTGAACTAGATGCATATGGATATGCATCAATCTGGTGGGTCTATTAATCTATCTTTCTTATGGATTGATGTTTTTTGGCTACCTCTTAGGGATAGTAGGTAGTATCTTGTGTTGTCATTATACAGTTGTTTGAGTGTACTTTGAAAGGGGAGTATTTAGTACTAGTAAATGTTCTTGATGTCAAATGGGAAAACAATGTTAAAAATATTTTTCCTTTGCCATTGATGTCAAAGGGGGAGAGATTATCATGTGAAAAATAAAAACAAGGGAGAAAGTATCATATCAAAAATAAATTGTAAGAATGAGAAAGCATTCTTGGAGATTCAGAACTAAAGTGTTGTCTTTGATGGTTTTTCACATCATGTGTTGCCATCAATGACAAAGGGGGAGATTGTTGCAAGTATGGAGGTGTGGTCATTGATTTCAAATGGTTAACTGATTTTCAATTGGTTGCTATTGTCATTGATGTCATGTATGTTGGTTCTTGGCTATATATGTCGATGATATTGAGAAAATTGTAATAAAGAAAGGTTGCAAGTATTCAATGTTTGCTCCGGGTTTTGCTTCAGATTTTGCTACTATGCTAGTATGGATTTGAGGCATTGTTCATTCTGTGGTTGGAAGTTGC
>VDFB02349735.1:0-77500 GCA_007258455.2 Sequoia sempervirens
GAAATTATTTATGCAACTTAATGTCACCAAAAGCTTTTTGATTCTCAAGATCATCGCGAGGTGCGAGACAAGTGCATACGTCTTTTGATGATATTACTTTGTGTAAATAATTACAAAAAAATAAAAGCACACATTCATTTTATCCTTCAAAGCAATGGCTTGATTCGTTTTAAACACCAAAGGAAAGATGAAGATTGTTTGTCCAATTTTAGCCCAAATTGAAATTGAGTAAGTGTCTAAGTTTCGATTTTATCCCTTTGCCATGAAAAATAAAGTGTTCTTTTTAAACCAAATTAAAGTTAGTGTCCTAAAAAACAAAAAGGTAACAATTTCGTAAAAGCGTTTAAATAAACACTAAAGTGTTAAAGAATACTTTAATCTTTTCAATCCATCATCTTCATTTCTCCTCCTTTCATTTTCTTTCTTTGCTTTACCTTCACTTGTACCTTTTTTTTCTTTCCCTTGTTTCCCTTACTTTCCTTTGTACCTATTAAACAAAAGATACTTATGTGAGGATCAAAATATTAAACTTATTTTGATGATTAACTCTAAATGATAACATGATTTCAATTGAATAGATCAATTAATCATAAAGGATGAGTCCTTTAAAAGCATCATCATAAATTTCAAATCATAATGATGAAGATGATTTATAATACAAAGCTAATATTAATGAATCAACTTTAAAGAACGAATCTTTCAAAAGGTATTATCATCAATTTCACATGCTAACTACCAATCATAAGGAGTATATATTTCAAAGGCACCTTCCCTATTTCAAATGCTTACTATCACAATAATCCTAATGATAGATTAGTGAGGATAAAAATTTATAGCAAATATCATTAGCATTCAAACAATTTCAAATATTCAAACTAATAATAAATGCTTCTTTTTCAACTAATAAAAATTTGAACGGATAGCCCATAGCTAGTTAAATAAATAGATCTTTCAAATGAAAGCATTTGGCAGGTCTAAATTCATCAAGAGTAAAAGACATGCCCCTTCATAAATCTAGAAACTCTTACGCAAGAGACAAGTGACCAATTAGCAAAGACCTTTCAGCGTATTTCTAGGTGAGTTTAATTGATAGCAGATACGCATGCCTCCCTAAAAAGCTTCAAAACATGCAGAGAAGGAAGAAATTTTATGTCATTCAGACCCACGCATGAATGTGACTTGGAAAAGATATCTATGACACTAGCAAACATTGAATGAAGTAAATGATTTTGGCAGATGTAAATTTCAATTCTCAGACTTTTAGCATTCCTGTTGTCTATCCCATAGTGGGAACATTTAATTTTCAAAAGCATAAAAATGAGTGGGCACAGATGTAATGTCCATGGTAGATATGTATGCAATCATGGAAGTCTATACAAGGCACATTAGTTGTTTGACAAAATCTTTCAACATCAGTGGCGGTACATAAAGTGCAGTGAATAACTGGCAATGCACAAAGATAGAGGATAGCAAAAAAAACATTCAGGAAAATGCATTTAGAAAGTGTAAAGTCTCAAAAAAGCTTTCAGAAAAGGCACTAAAATTTCTTTTAGACAAATACATTTGGCAAGAGAAAAAAATAGTGAATAAATGAAAGCACAGCAAAGGCACTAAAACTGCTTTTTAGACAAATACATTTGGCAGGCAAAAAAAACTAGTGAATGAAATAAAATGATGGTGCTATTCATGGATTTGAAAGACGTAAAAAAAAAAATTCAAAAAATTCTTTTGGTCGGCACATCTTACTTCCTGTGGCATTTGACCTCCTGCTAGTGATCTGTGCAAAATAGAAACATATTACAGCTGTGTGTTAAATGAACTTACAAAATGGTCGTAACCCCTATAATGTGTTGCTCTTATGCAAAGATAGAGATGTTTAATCATTTCAACGTTTACTCCTAGTGGTCCCTACCTATATTCATCATAGAACTTCCCATCTAGAACAAACAGTAGATTCATCATAGTATTGACCCATGTTACAGAGCTATAATTGTGATGGTACAAGGTGAGGTGATGATCCAAGCTTCTTTGTTTTTTTTTCCCAAAATTTTACATCATGATAACTTTGATATAAAGCAATATTCAATGCTCAAGCTTCATATGTGCGTAGGATCTAACGAGTTTAAAAAACTGAGATAATGCATGCAAACAGTGTCAACAGTATCGGATCATTATAGTTGTTGGGACCTTGTATTTGGGGTCAAAGATTTAGAGTCAGTCAGGTGCCAAGCCATTAGAAAGTGATTTCATCAACTATCAAATGTTGAGTGACAACAACTTTTTCCCGAAGATTCAAGTTCCTATATTTTAATGAAGAGAGCTTTCAAGCAAATGCATAGTGTAGGCAAATGCCATTGTAATAAAAAAAAATAGAGTGACAACAATTTGCAAGTATAAATGAACTTGTATTGAGATAGGCAGAATGACAGCAAAGCCACAACTTCATCTCAAGCAAATTTAGAATAGACTTATTTCCATCTTAGTGATTGCAATATGACCAATCTTAGTGTGAGATAAAACTCATTCTAACTAAGATGCAAAATTTGGAAACACAAGAAGCATGTTAGATGGTGAAATTTTCAAACAAACATTGGTGCCCTCCTTCTAGCGCCAAATGTGGTGCATACTTTCAAAATCTGCAAAACTAAACTTCATACAAGGTTAGTAACTCACAAATTCCTCAAGAATGACCCTATGAAATACCTTGTAGATGCTTCCAAATGAAATACATGATAAAAGAAAACTAAAAGTATTATGAAAACAACAACAAATACCTATTCCATAGTGGATTGGTGTCACATGTGCAAGTGACCCTTTCCCAATCCTTGATCAAAGCTTAAGATGATGCAAATGCAAATAGGATGAAGAGCAAGATGAGTTCTCAAACCAAGAGAGTAACCTTGCATAAAAGTTGTGGATGGATGGATGAGGATTAAGGCCTTCTTTTATAGATTTTCTTGATGAGAGATTGTCCAAATGGGTGAATGTGGGACTAAAGATCCACCAATGAGAAGAGGACACTTGTCAAGTGGTGATAGGTCAATGGATGTGCAAGATTTGGGAAGTGTGCCCATGAGAGGGAGAATTTGAATTCAAATTTTGCAATAAATTTTGAGAGGGGGACAAGAAAATGAGCAATAAATGCAATGTTGGAGGGACAAATCAACTTGTCATGTTTTTCAAATTTGAAGGCCATGTTGAGTGAAAATGAGAGTTTTAATAAATCAATAAATTGATTTATTTGTGCAAGTGGAGATATCTAGAGGATGCAAGTGGGTGGGTTAGGTTAGGCTAATTAGGATTAGGTTAGCTTAATGGTGATTAGGTGAGTTTGACTTTTAGGACTTTGATATTTGATTTATTTAAATCAGAAAATGATGTAATATGATTTGGGATTTGATTAAATGGCCATTTGATTTATTAAAAGGTTGATGATAATGTTTATTTGATTTTAAATGAATGACCTTAGGAGATGAGATTACCTAATGAATGGATGGAAGTGAACCTAATTAATTGATGAATGGACCTAATATGAAATCTAGTTTAGTTAATGAATGAACCTGATTGAATGCACAATGTTAATTTTGCATGTCTACGTACTATCTTTCTGGTCATCTAAATCATATCCACAGTATTTGGATGATCTAGCAGAGTCCTCATCAACTCTGACATTTGCACTTTCAACCATTTTTCTCAATCTTCTATTATAGCATCGGTAAGCCTTGCTTTTAGTAGAGTAACCTAGAAAGATTCCTTCATCACTCTTGCATCAAACTTTCCTATGTCCTCATCTCTCTTAATATAACACTTGCTTCCAAAGATCTTGAAATATTTAACACTAGGCTTATAACCAAACCATAGCTCAAAAGGAGTCTTACTGGAAATACCATTGACATTTACCCGATCTAGAGTGTACACATCAGTGTTTACAACTTCTCTCCAATAGATGTGAGGTACATTTCCTTCTAACATCATTGTTCTAGTAGCATCCAAAATTATTCTGTTCTTTCTCTCTACAACTCCATTTTGTTGAGGGGTTCAGGGGGTAGATAACTGTCTTTTGATTCCATGCTGTTCATTGAAAGAATTGAACTCTAGGGAGGTGAACTCACCACCTCTATCTGACCTTAGGAATTTTATCTTTAGACCTATCTCATTCTCTTTCATAGCTTTGAAACTTTTGAACTTCTCTAATGCTTCACATTTTTCTCTTAAGAAAGCAACCCATATCATCCTAGAGTAATCATCAATAAGCAACATAAAGTACCTTCCTTGTAGACTTCTGATTCTGGAAGGACCGCATAGATTAGTATGCACCAGCTCTAGTGCTCCATTAGAATGATGCTATTTTCTCTAAAAATAAATTCTAGTCTATTTTCCCATATGACATTCCTTGCATATTGTATTAGTAGGCTTCACTAGCTTAGGTAGATCTCTTATTGCTTAAGTGGAGCTTATCTTGACAATGTTATCAAAATTCACATGACACAACCTCCTATGCCATAACCAACTTTCATCTACTTAAACAATTAAACAACTTTCATTAGCACCACTTAGGTGAAAAATATTACCTTTTGTCTTTGTACCTAAAGCAATTACATTTTCAAAACTTCCAAGTATCTTGCATCTTCCATCTTTGAACTGAAGATTGTAACCCTTGTCCACCATCTGTTCAACACTCAATAGGTTATGCTTTAAGCCTTCAACATAAATGACATCATTAGTGTTATGTTTACCACCAAGACAAATAGATCCTCTACCATGAATCACATTAACATTGTTATCTCCAAATATTACAACCCCACCGTCATATTTCTCTAGACTTACAAATTTTCTTTTGTCACCAGTCATATGATGTGAGCATCCACTAATAACCCACTCATCCTTTCTTCAATTTGGGCTGCAAGAGCTTTCTCAACTTTAGCAGATTTAGTAGCCATAGACCATTTTCCTTGATAGCAATGAAAACCCATTCATCTTCATTTCCATTTTCTTTATCAGATTCTTCATCAGTCACACCTTCTTCAACAAAATAACATTTCTTTTGAAATCTAGGTTTGTTAGGCTTAGACCTAGGAACTCTTTCAGGACACCTTGAAGCAAAATGACCTATTTTACTATAAGAGAAACATTTAATAGGAAACTTTCCTTTATACTTACCTTGTCCTCTACCTTCTTTCTTCAAAATCAATGCTTCCAACTCTTCTACCTCTCTTTTTTCATCTTCAAGTTATTTCATCTCTTCCTCATACTTGAATGTCTTTCTAGAACTCTCTCCTAGATCATATCTTTGCTTGTTTCTTTGGGATACAAAGGCATTAAACGTAGATTAGTCTTGGGGGAAGAATCACCAAATTCACTCAACTCAAAGGCAACAAGTTTACCAATCAACATATCTCTTGTCACATTTGTTACTGTTCTGAGCTCTTTCAATAGCATGAGCCTTTGATTTTTGAGGGAGGAAATGATTTGAGCACTTTAGCTACAATTTCTTGTTCATCCAGAGTACCACTGACACATCTAATACCCATCACAAGTTCATTTACTCTTTGCATAAAAGAAGAAATATTTTCATCTTCACCCATCTTCAAGGTTTCATACTTTCCTTTCAAACTCTGTAGATTAGCGACCTTCACAAGTGCATCTCCTTCATACAAAGTCTCTAGCTTCTTCCAGATCTCATGAGCCATCTTTAGATCCATCACATTTGTCATTTCCGAATCCTTCAGAGCACTCAACAAAGCTTCAATAGCCCCGATGTTAATCTCAGCCTCTTTAACCTCATCAGGAGTGGAAGGACCATTCTGAGGAATAACATATCTATTCTTTGTAATCTTCCAGAAGGGTTCACCAATACACCTCAAATGATACTCCATTTTGGATTTCCATAGAGAGTAGTTTGTTCCATTGAATCTAGGAATGTCCTTCTTGTATGATGCCATCTTGGATCACCTCAAGCTTTTAAACTTCTTTAGAGGAACCAAATCTGATACCAATTGTTGGAAAAAAAAGGACAAACAAATGAGAGGGGGGGTGAATTACTTCTCACAAAATATTTAAAATTTTCAAACTTAACTTAACTTAATATTAGATCTAATCAATGAACAATAAACCACAAACAATCAGCACATTAGAAACATAGAGAACACCAAGATTTTTTATGTTGAAACCCTGTTAGGGGAAAAACCACAGTGGATGTTAGTCCACAATATTATACCCTGTTAAAAGTATAAAGAAGAAATAATGGGAATGCACATGCATTCAGGCACACTTCCTAGAGCTCACTGCTCAAATACAAGAGGGATCACTGCCTAAAGAAGACACACTATCTTACAACAATTCAGATTAGATCTGTAGGGTATGAAATGAGAAAATAGATTCTACAAAAGCTTGATTACAATTCCGATTAAGCACACAAATTCTCCTTCACACTTCACTCAAACTTCTTCACACTCTGCTCTGAAATCAAATGATTTGATCACTATTCACACACTTGCTCTTTCTCCAACACTTCTTCACTTACAAACTTTTCACAAACAATTGCTCTTATATATCCTTAACATGGAATGACATCAACAACTTTGTCATCCAAAATATAGTATAAAATATAAAACATATACACAATGTCGACCCAAATTTACAAGTAAATTTTAAATGTGAATCAAAACACCATCCACCACAACATAATAAAGACCTAAAACAATATCCTCGAGTGTGCAAAAAATTCAAATTTTAATCTCCAAGGATCCACAACATGCTACAACCACCATGTCGGCCAAGAACATAAAAACCTAAACACACAAGAGAAAAAGTCACCGACCACAAACACACCGATCAATGCGGATGTGAAAAAAATATAGAGCATGATATAGAAGCATCCAAAAGCATCATGAATCATTAGAGAAGCATCCACAACAACTGAAATTACTAGAATCACATCAAATTCAATCAAGAACACTAACTGAAGCCACATAAAAATTGTCAGAACACAACTGTTCACAACACGATTAAATCTTCACACGAACCTTTGAAACTTATGGTGGATAACCTAGATACACTCAACAATAAACCCTTTATTCCACAATGACTGATCATCAACGTATAGAGAAAAACACCTTCATGACCTTCACTGTTCCACTGTCAACCTGCAACTCTTTCTTTAACAATTTTCTCAATATCCTGGACATATACAACCTTCAATACATCAATGCTAATAGTGTTGACATCAATGACAACCACATATAAGTAACAAAACCACAACATCCAACACTACGAACTTGTTTGAGGCATTCAACTTCATTTGTGGGCATGGTTCATGTTGGATTTTGATCAATTTTGAGATAGGGTTTCGCCTTTTCCAAACATTCTACTTCTAGTTATGTCGTGCATTTGTATTCTTCATTGCAATGTTAAGGTTTCTTTTTGATCCTCATATTTTTGTGTTCATGTTCATTTCTTTTTATTTGGTTTTGAGTTAACTTAGGATATTATTAATTCCTATTAGTTACGCATGATGTTTTGACTCTAGTTTTTGTTTTGAGTGTGGATTCTTGTTTGTTAAGACCTATGTTATATTTTTCTTTAAAATGTTGGTCATCTTAATGTGAGTCATTTGTAGATTTGTGTTTATCCTCACACCAACTTTTGTGACTTCGGGGTTTATTCCCATGCCCCAACTTGTGTTATCGAATATTTTCACCACCTTTCAAATGAATATTAATCCTATGTAAACCTCAATGTATTACCAAAGATGCAGGGTTAGGGTCTTTCCCTTACCTCACATGAGGTTTCAAAGTATTCATATGGCATTTGCATAAGCGAAGATTTTTCGCAATCAAGCAAAAGCCTATTTCAGTTTTACCATGATGTGTCAGTATATTTCTCTGACAAGACAAGATTGTTTTTCCAGTTGCCATACTCCCCTTGTAAGGTCGGGGAAATTCCCCAACAAAACAATAAATTCAAACCTTATCATTGTAAGAGTGCTAAAAAATCTCGCTCTAACAAATGTAAAATCCGAACTATGCTTTACTTGCACAATCGGTAAATTTTTTCCGATGGTGCAAATAACGTTAAGCCTAACCCTTTGTAGGGCTGGGGTTTTTCCCCAACCCAACAAACAAATTGAAAGGTCTTTGTAGAGTTGTTAAAATTTAATGACTTAGAAAATTTTGTGTTCTACCCCATTTGTAGGGTCGGGGCTTTTCCTTGACCTAACAATAAAAGCAAGATTTCTTTTGTAAGATCGTTGAATTTTCACGACTTGGAAAAAAAGAAAAGAATTGATCTTCCAAAATTGCAAAGTTGACATTTTATGACGAATTTGCAAACAAGCAATATTCTACCCACTTGTAGGTTTGGTAAGTTTTTCCCACTTCGTAACATGTAAACCTCCGTCTTTTCAAAATTTGTGTTTTTTGCCGAATTTGCAAAAAATCTAAGTTCTACCTCAGTTGTAATGTCATTAATTTTTGATGAAATTACAAATTTTTGCAAAGGAATCTCAATCCACTTGCATTTTTGTCATTTTGTAGCGCATATACACTCATTTTCGCCAAAATTTCTCTAACATTGGAAATTTTCCTACTTTTCCAAGTTAACCCATTGCACTCCATTTTTTTGCATTCATAGTGCTCAAAACCCCATTTTTTGTGCAATCACTCTATTATCAATCCTTACTACTATTTCCTAAAATAAATTTTTTTCCTAACATCTGTAGAATGCTAATCTTGTTGTGTAGTTTTTTGTGCATGCTTTCCAAGATCTTGTTTTTGCAATCCTGCGAGGTACAATTTTTTTGCCAATGTTAGATCTATCTCCTTCCAAGGGGAAAGATATGAAGTACAAACATCAAGGTATGCTTCCTCCTACAGTGGTTTCATCGAATGTTGATGAAATCAATGATACAAAGATCGGTCATGTGGACATGTCCAAGCTTATTGAGAGAAATAGGAAAGAACCCTTAGACAATGGAATGAAGTCAATTATTCACAGTAACATACATCTTGTGGCCTTGTTTTCAATAGCTGCTCAGAACCCTAAGTTTTACTACAAGTTGCCTCTCACTACAACAAGGATGATAGGAAAGTCTGTGATTCAAATGGGAATGTGGTGATGGAATTAGATGAAAATTTATTTGATAAAGTATTAATGTGCCCAAGTGCTAACACATATATGTGAATATTACCAAAGAATCCACACAAGCCAATTATGATAAAGATCTTGATTTTTCTAAAAGGATGATAAACAATAAATGGTTGAAGGCCCCTAGACCTAGTGTTACAAGGTGGCCTAAGAATCCTCCTCATAGTGATTTCATAGAAGAGGTGAATGACCCCATTACTCTTCTTAGTAGAGTACATGGTTTACCTACTTCATTCACCTTTGAGGATTGGATGTACATGTACATCAAGATTATTCTAAAAAGGAAACAAAAAATATTTTGGGGGGAGGAAATCAACAATGATTTCCATGAGAATTTGACCCAAGTGCTTACAATGCACAAGTTTTATATGACATCATATTTGGTCTATGCTGCAACATCAATAAGGAATTTCTAGGTCTGACTACTAAGGGAGACATGAAGGTTACACAAGTTTACATCTATTTCCCATAGATCACTCTAAAAGGAAGTATCAATCATTTTAGAAGGGTAAATAATGCGTTATTTGCTTCACTCATGTGTGCCTTTAATCTTGAATTGGAGAATAAGAGAGTATTTGATGAAGCATGGAATATTGTCAACAAATATGGTTTTCTTTATCTACAATTTTCAAATTTCACTTATTTGAGATTTGGATGCTTTGCTAGCTATCCATATATGCTTCTACGTTATCCTAGTGATAAGATTATTCTAATGGAATTATGTAGACATATTATTGTGGTGCATAGTAAATAAATGGAATCCCATAAACCTGAATTCAAATTCTCATTAGCAATTGAAAGATACTCCATTCAGACTTCACACAAGGTTAAGGTGGTGCAATCATAACTGCAATAGGTAACAATAAAATTGTACAAAGCAAGATCCAATTTTGATTACAGAGGTATGACATATCAAATAAAAATGAATTTGTCTCATGTACATCAAGTTGACGACATATGGGCTGACATAAGATTAGACCAAGAAATCAGGAGAATGAATTATTGCAGATTAACTCTAGATCAGATAAGGGAAATGGATCTGACTGATGTCCTTGAGGAACATAGAGGATGATGACAATATATTAGATCTTGAATATGAAAGAAAGAATATTGTGGGCTTACCTTTTTCTCCCATCCAATGGGCCTAGAAAGAGGTAATCATGATCCGAGAAAGGTTTTAGCCCATTTTAGCTAACACAAATGTTTGGCTAGAAGAAAGAGGAATATAGTTGAAATATTTCTTCACTGGATCAGAAGATGAGTCGTAAGGTTAAATAGGTAAGAGGTCTAAATTAAGGACCAAGAACAAGAATGATGCTCCAAGTTGTAGTATACCTTCAAAGCCTAAGATCAAGTTTGTGGTCAAGGGTGGCAAGAAGAAGAGCGAGAAATCCACAAAGGAGCCATATGCTAAAGCACAATAGGAGCCTGTGCAGGAAGAGGGGAAATAAGAGTAAGAAAGATATGCAAAATTAGAATTGTCTCTTCATGAGGATATCCCCAAGGATCCTCCTATTTCCTCTATCCTCCTCCTATGACCTCATCTGCATCTAATGTTCTTGTTAATGCTCCTCCCTCAATAACAAGTGTCGTTATACCTACTATGCTGATTCATTATGTACATTCATCCCCTATCTTAGGGTTTCCATTTGAAAGCCCAAAAAAAGGGTTAGATAATGTATGTGACTGGTTCTCCTATGTCTTTATCAAGTTTTTCTTCACCATACTTTGACCTCAAGTCACATTCTAATTTCAAACAGTTCTTGAATGAATTTTTGCAAGTGTCTAGACCTAAAATTCCAAATGTTATTTTAACCTACGCTCCTCTCATTGTGACTACCATCTTTGTTAATGCAACTACTACATCCCATACGATGGCTACAAAACCTGAAGAGAGTTCAACACTCCTACCTTTGTTGTCGTCACAAATGCCAAAGAGGAGGAAAGAGGCCATCTCTCCTAATGAGTTTGAATTTTTACAACTTCAATCTGCTAAGACACAAACTAAGAAGAAAGCATAGAATATTTCCAGGATGTTGGTTGACATAGAGGGTAAGAAGTATGTGGAGATAGCTCAACTTCCCTCTAACAAAACTTATGAAGAAGTGGATATCACACAATGCTCTGTCACAAGAGTAGAATTAAGTAAGGTAACTCATGCGAGCACAAATGCAGATGTTCAATATGCTCTAGATTCTCTCGTAGAGAAATTTGACAAGGATAAGAAGATGAAGGATCACTATAAGTCAAAAATAAAGAAACTCAAAGCTATGCTACATAAGATAACCCAATCTTTTGAATATATTGAGCCCGAGGCAATTGTAGCTGGCGTTGAAAATCCTATTGTCCAAAAGGTGGAAAAGGTACATGTTAGTGTAATTAATTAATTAATTATTACACTAGAATAAGTTAACTTAGGTCATGCATCATTTAGTCCTAGGTTAGATTTTAATAAATCATTTAATAAATGGGATAATATTCCCTTCCATGTTTGTAGGGATAAGATTCCTTATAGAAGATGAGTTGTCCTTCTAGAACTTATCTCAACATTTAATAATCATCTAGATAGGGTTCACATGTTGTCACATGTTATTAGATCATGACACATGGCAACATCTCATGCATCTTAGGTTTTCTCTTTTGCCTATATAATCGGGAAACTTGTTCATTTGTAACATATCAATCAATCATATCATCAATATAGAATCTCTATTGTGCATGCCTAGTTGCAACACTTTCTTTGTGGTTGACTATCTTTCCTGGAAAAGGTCCTCCATTGAAGATTGCAACTTCAAGGACCCTATGCATCCATAATCTCAATATTACATACTAAAGGCAGAGTGGTTGGTGAGTATCTTGACCTCTTAATTGCACTAGGAATAGAAATGCTAGGGTTCACCATAGGGAAGCTAGAAAAGATGGAAGACATAAAAGAAAAAATGGATGACACTATAAATGCTTTCTCTCAAGAGAAAGAGGATATGGAAAACAAAGTACAGTCTTGGATCAAAATGAGGAAACTAAAAATAGATAAACTGGAGGAGTTTGGGATCATTCCCAATTGAGAAATGTATGTAGAAATTAAAGAGTCTTTGATTCACAAAGATACTATCCTCACCAACTTGCTCAATGATCTACAATCTCCACATGAACTTGGTGAAGAACATGACTTGCAACTTATTAAAAAAATCAAAGTATTGGATGTTGTGGTTGTGTTGCTGATATGTGGTTTTCATTTATGTCAACACTATTATCATTAATTCATTAGAAGCTGTATATGTTGAGGATATTGAGAAAATTGTAATGAGATGAGTTGCAGGTTGTCAGTGGTGAAGCGAAGTTTAGTATATCGGTAAGTTCTGTATGTTGATGATCAGAGGTTGTGGACTAAAGGGTTTGTTGCTGAGTGTATCTAGTTTATCCACATCATGTTTCAGAGATCTGCGTGAAGATTTGATTGAGTTATGAAGATTTATATTCTAATAATTTTTTGTTGCTTTAGTTTGTGTTCCTAATTGAAGATGATGCGAATTCAGTTAGTTCAGTTGCTGTGGATGCTTCTCTAGTGATTTGTGATGTTTGTGGATGCTTCTAGATCATGCTCTATCTTTGTTGCACATCTGCATTGATCTTTGTGCTTGTGGTTGGCGATTTTCTCTTATGTGTTCATGTTTCTCTTGTTCTTGGCTGACATGGTGGTTGTAGCATGTTGTGGATCTTTGAGGAGTAATTAATTGAATGTTTTCATGTTGGAGATGTTGATTTGGGTTTTCATTAAGTTGTGACTGAACTTGGTTGATTCACATTAATAATCTTTAGTATTTTGGGTTGACAGTTATATTCATTTTATTATTTTGTTGAATCCCACATGTAGGGATGAAATTTTTTGTTGCAGATATATATTTTTATCTTTTGAAGGTGTGACTATGTGAAGTGTGCAAGTGGATACTGATTGTGTGTGTACAAATAAAGTCCAAATAATTCGAAGGTAGAGCAGAGTGTGAAGAAGAGTGAAGAAGAGTAAATAATTGTTCATGCACTTAACTAGAACTATCATTCAGGCATTAACATATGCTATTTTATCAGTTCAAATTTTTGTAAGATAGTGTGTTTTCCATTGGGTGGTTAGCCCTATTGTAATTGAGTAGTGAGCTCTAGGCAGTGTGCTTGAATGCAAGTGCATTCCCCATATTTTCATTTCTTATACTTTTAATAGGGTATAATCTTGTGGACTGACCTCCACCATGGTTTTTCCCCTAACAGGGTTTCCACGTAAAAAATATTGGTGTTATGTGTGTTTCTAATGTGTTGATGATTTGTGTTTTCATGGTTATTAATCAGATTAGAGAATAAGTTTAATAAGTTTTAAATTTTTGTGAAAAATTATTCACCCCCCTCTCAGTTGTCTACCCTTGTGTTGCCAACAATTGGTATCAGAGCAAGTTCCTTGGAAGAATTTTAACAGCTTGAGGTGATTTGTGATGACGACTTACAAGAAGGATAGTCCAAGATTTGATGGAACACATTATTCTCTATGGAAGACTCAAATGGAGTGTTATTTGAAATGCATTGGTGAACCCTTTTGGAACATTACATGTAATAGGTATGTTATTCCTTAGAATGGTCCTACTACTACCGCTGAGATTAGAGATGCTGAGTATAATATTAGGGCTAAGGAAGCATTGTTGAGTTCCTTGATTGATTCTGAGATGAAAAATGTTATGGATTTGAAGACTGCTTATGAGATCTTGAAAAAGTTGGAAACCTTGTATGAAGGTGATACTAATGTGAAGATTGCTAAGTTGTAGAGTCTGAAAGGGAAATATGAAAAGTTGAGAATGGGTGATGATGAGAACATTACTATTTTTATGCAAATAGTGAATGAACTTGTGTGTGGTATCATATGTGCTGGTGGACAGATAGATGAATCAAAGATTGTTGCTAAAGTGCTTAGATTCTTGCCTAATTCTTACAAAGTCAAAGCTAGTGCTATTGAAGAGCTCTGAACTGTAACAAATATAACCAGAGACATGTTGGTTGGTAAGCTTACTGCTTTTGAGTTAAGTGAATTTGGTGATGCCCTTCCTAAGGTTGAATCTACATTTAAGGCTACTACTTCTAGAAGAGATAGACACATATATGATTCGGGTGAGAGTTCATCTAGAAAGAAATTAAAGTATGAGAAGAAATCAGACAAATTGAAGAAGAAGAAAGAGAGCTGGAAGAGCTGGAAGCACTTATTGTGAAAAGAGTACAGAGAGGAAAAGGTAAGTATGAAGGAAAATTTCCTCTTAAATGTTTTTCTTGCAATAAGATCGGTCATTTTGCATCAAGATGTCTAGAAAGAGCTCCTAAACGAAGACATAACAAGCCTAGATTTCAAAAGAAGTGTTACTATGCTGTTGATGAAGGTGTGAAAAATGATGAATCTGATAAAGGAAATAGAAGTGATGATGAATGGGTATTTATTTCTATCAAGGAAAATAATCCTGCATCTACTGAATCTACTAGTTGTACAAATACAGAGAAAGCACCAGCTGCTCAAATTGAAGAGAAAGATGAATGGGTGATTGACAGTGGATGTTCACATCATATGACAGGATATAAAAGTAAGTTTGTAAGCTTGGAAAAGTATGATGGTGGTGTTGTGAGATTTGGTGATAATACAACTGGTGTAATCCATGGTAGAGGATGCATTTCTCTTGATGGTAAGCATAATATTGATGATGTCCTGTATGTGGAAGGATTGAAGCATAATATTTTTAGTGTTGGTCAGATGGTTGATAAGGGATACAATCTTCAGTTCAAGGATGTAAAGTGCAGAATATTGAGCTCAAGAAATGTAATTACATTAGGTACAAAAACAAAAGGTAATATCTTTCACTTGAGTACTGCTAGTAAAAGGTGTTTGATTGCTTAGGTTGATGAAAGTTGGTTATGGCATAGGAGAATGTATCATATTTTCAAGATAAGTTCTACTAAAGCTATGAGAGATCTACCTAATTTGGTGAAACCTACTAATGCCATATACAAGGAATGTCAGTTAGGAAAGAAAACTAGAATTTCATTTTGAAGCAAACAACATTGTTCAAATGAATTGTTGGAACTTGTGCATACTGATTTGTGTGGTCCCTCTAAGGTCAAAAGTTTACAAGGTTACAAGTATTTCATGCTACTCATTGATGATTATTCAAGAATGGTGTGGGTTACCTTCTTAAGGGAGAAATTTGAAGCACTAGAAAAGTTCAAGACCTTTAAGGCCATGGTTGAGATAGAGACATGTTTGAAGATTAAATATTTGAGATCAGATAGAGGTGGTGAATTCACTTTTGGTGAATTTAATTCTTTTTGTGAAGAACATGGAATAAAGAGACAATTATCCACACCGCAAACCCCTCAACAAAATGGAGTTATGGAAAGGAAGAAAAGAACAATTGAAGATGCTGCTAGAACTATGATGTTGGAAGGAAATGTCCCTCATATCTACTAGAGAGAAGCTGTGAGTACTGCTATGTACACACTCAATCAGGTACAAATCAAAGGTGATACTGGTAAGACCCCTTTTGAGCTATGGATTGGTCAAAAGCCTATTGTTAAATATTTCAAGATATTTGGAAGCAAATGTTATATCAAGAGAGATGAAGATATAAAAAAGTTTGATTCTAGGAGTGATGAAGGTATCTTTTTGGGTTATTCTACTAATAGCAAGTCCTACTGGTGTTACAATAAAAGATTGAGGAAAATGGTGGAAAGTGAAAATGTCAAGGTTGATGAAAATTTAGGTACACCATCTAGAACCTATGGATATGATTCCGATGATCAAAATGTCAGTACAAACAAGGGAAAGAAAGTTTAGATTACAAATCAAGTGCAAATCATTCTTGTGAATCAGGAAAATCAAGAGGAAGAAGAAACTAGTGAAATTGTAGAAGAAAGAACACAAGATCCTAAAGTTGAAGAACAACCTAAGAAGACTCTGAGGTATGTAAGATTGAATCATTTAGAAGATCAGATTATAAGTAATATGAACAAAGGTGTCTAGACTAGGAGAAAGATTGCAGAAGAATACTGCTTGATTTCAAAGATTGAGCCTACTAGTGTGAATGAAGCATATAAAGATGAGAATTGGGTTGAAGCAATGAAAGAGGAACTAAAACAGATTGAGAAGAATGATACATGAATTCTTGTTCCTAGACCTAAGGATAAGAATGTCATTGGAACTAAATGGGTCTTTAGAAACAAATTGAATGAGTAAGGAGAAATGGTTAGAAACAAAGAAAGACTGGTATGCAAAGGATATTCAAAGATGGAAGGAATTGATTTTGAAGAGAATTTTTCCCCTGTTGCTAGAATTGAAGTTGTAAGATTGTTACTTGCCTATGCTGCTTACAAGAACTACAAGGTTTATCAGATGGATGTCAAGTCAGCTTTTCTAAATGGTGAATTGGAAGAAGGGATGTATGTTGAACAACCTGATGGATTTTAGTTGACTGATAAGGGAGATATGGTGTGTCAGTTGAAGAAAGCATTGTATGGAATCAAGCAAGGACTGAGAGCCTGGTATGCTAGATTGGACAAGTAGTTGGTGAAGCTTGGATTTAACAAAGGTACGACTACTAGTAATCTGTATTTCAAGAATGGTAATAAATATTTGATTGTTGAAGTCTTTGTTGATACTATCATTTTTAGAGGAGATGATGGTTTGTGCATGAATTTTTCTAATGAGATGAAGAGTGAATTTGAGATGTCAATGATTGGTGAGATGAAATTCTTTTTAGGATTGAAAATTACTCAGTTAGATAAAGGGATTTTTACATCTTAGTCCAAGTATGTGAAGGAATTGCTAAAGAAGTTTGGTATGGAAGATTCAAAGCCAACTGGTACACCCATGGTGACTGGATGCAAGTTGACAATAAAAGATTATTCTCTAAAGGAAAATCAGAGTAGATATAGATCAATGATTGGTGGATTGTTGTATTTAACTCAAACTACCTAGCCTGATATCATGAATGTTGTATGTATTGTTGCAAGATTTCAAGCTGGTCTAAAGGAATATCATGTGACTGCTATGAAGATAATTTTTAGATACTTGAAGGGAACAGTTGACTTTGGCCTATGGTATCCTAAAGATGTTGATCCTACTTTGAGTGCCTTTATTGATACTGATTGGGTAGGAGATGTAAATAGGAAAAGTACTAGTGGTGGAAGATTTTTCTTGGGAAAGAAGCTAATTTCATGGTTAAGTAAGAAGTAGAATGCCATTTCTTTATCTACTACAGAGGCCGAATACATTGCTACTGCTAACAATTGTACTCAAGTCATGTGGATGAAACAGATGGTGAAGGATATCATAGTTGTGTATAATGAGCCTATTGCTATATTCTATGATAATTCAAGTGCTATTAACATATCTAAGAATCTGGTGCTACATTCAAAGACAAAGCATATATCGATTAAGTTTGACTTTTTAAGAGAAAAGGTGAGTGAAAAGGAAGTCAGACTAGAGTATGTGCCTACTAAGAAGTAGATTGCAGACATCTTTACCAAGACATTGCCTAAGGATAATTTTGAGTATCTCAAAGGGAAGTTAGGGGTGATTACCCCTCCTAATCAAAACTAAGGATGCATTGCATTGCATCAGTCTATGCATTTCAAAGTCATATCTTGATCCAGATTGATGTTGTGGTGGCTACTACATAGGGGGAGTAGTCAGATGTTCAGATGTTCAAATATGTGGCTTAGATCTTGTATAGAAGAGATCTTTGTAATTGATGTCAAAGGGGAGGAGACCATGTGAAAAAATCTTTAGGGAAGAAGAGCTTGTGGGAAAGAAGATCATGTGAAAAAATTGAGGAGAAAATGAGTCAGAATCTAAGGGGGAGTAAGAGTCAAGAGTTAGTTACATTGATGTTTTTTTTCACATCATATGTTGCCATCAATGCCAAAGGGGGAGATTGTTGGATGTTATGGTTGTGTTGCTAATATGTGGTTGTCATTGATGTCAATAATATTAGCATTAATTCATTAGAAGTTGTATATGTCGAGGATATTGAGAAAATTGTAATGAGATGAGTTGCAGGTTGTTAGTGGTGAAGTGAAGTTTAGTATGTCAGTAATTTCTATATGTTGATGATCAGAGGTTGTGGACTAAAGGGTTTGTTGTTGAGTGTATCTAGTTTATCCATGTCAAGTTTTAGAGATCCGCATGAAGATTTGATTGAGTTAGTAAGATTTATATTCTGATAGTTTTTCTATTGCTTCAATTTATGTTCCTAATTGTAGATGATGCAAATTCAGTTAGTTTAGTTACTGTGGATGCTTCTCTGGTGATTCGTGATGTTTTTGGATGATTCTAGATCATGCTCTATCTTTTTTGCACTTTTGCATTGATCATTTTCCTCGTGGTTGGCAATTTTCTCTTGCGTGTTCATGTTTCTCTTGTTCTTGGCCAACATGGTGGCTGTAGCATGTTGTGGATCTTTGAAGAGTAATTAATTGAAGTGTTTTCATGTTGGAGATGTTGATTTGGGTCTTCACTAAGTTGTGGCCTGCCTTGGTTGGTTTGCATTAATAATCTTTAGTATTTTGGGCCGACAATTTATATTCATTTTATTATTTTGTTGAAGCTGACATGTAGGGATGAAATTTATTATTGTGGATATATATAAGAGCGATTGTTTTATCATTTGAAGGTGTGAGTATGTGAACTATGCGAGTGGATACCGAGTGTGTGTGTGTGAATAAAGTCCAAATCATTTGAAGGAAAAACAAAGTGTGAAGAAGACTAAAGAAGAGTAAAGAATTGTTCATGCGCTTAACTAGAACTATCATTAGGCATTAATAGATGCTATTTTATCAGTTCAAATTTTTGTAAGATAGTGTGTCTTCCATTGGGTGGTTAGCCCTATTGTAATTGAGTTGTGAGCTCTAGGTAGTGTGCCTGAATGCAAATACATTCACCATATTTTCATTTCTTATACTTTTAACATGGTATAATCTTGTGGATTGACCTCCACCATGGTTTTCCCCTAACAGGGTTTCCACGTAAAAAATATTTTTATTATGTGTGTTTCTGATGTGTTGATGATTTATGCTTTCATAGTTATTAATCATATTAGAGAATAAGGTTAATAAGTTGAATAAGTTTTAAATTTCTATGACAACTGATTCACCCCCCCTCTTAGTTGTTTTCCCTTGTGTTGCCAACATGAAGAAATTCCATGCATGTTGTGAGATGATAGTTAGAAATTACTTCCCCCAGATAATGTTGTTCGACAGTTTGTTAACATGATTCAAAAAGAATTTTAAGCCCAAGCATTTTCAGTGCATCTAGTGGATCAAATCCTAGACCTTCAATTAACTTTGGAGAACCTGAAACAATATCTTGGGCCATGTGAAAAATCCTGCAACACTGCTAGATATTCAGTATCAAGAGCTTGTGGCATCATGAAACATACTTTAAGGCCAAATGAAAGTGCATTCGATCTTGAAGAAGCATGATGAATTCCTAATGAAGGTTTTTGAAGAAGGCTGATCATGCCTCATATGTCAAATTGTAATTTTTACCTTTAATCTATTGCAATAAAGTGTTTCCCAAATTGAGAGTCAAATTTGAGACTTTGAGTTCAAATTGTAAAAATAAATTCCAATTAATAAAGGAGGCAGTTTTGGTATCAAACTTTGTGTTAAATCAAATTTGTATGAATAAGGATGTTCTTATGTCATTCTTATTGATTTCTTTTGTGTTGATTGGATAAGTGGTGTTTCTTTATTAATATTGGAGGAATTTCAAGATAAGTTATATGAAATTTGTGCTATATCATTTACTTGAAATTGTGTGTTGAAAGCGTTTATTGGTGGAGAATTATCAAGAATTTGAGCTTGTAATTATTCATTTCATGGATCAGTGGTATTATTAGTTGACAAAATTTTTCCAACTGGTGATACAGTTATTTTAAAATATTTTTGGAGGATAATTTGAAGACTTTATTCTTGGAATTATTCACTTGGTGCATGAATATTTTTATGAAGTGAGTTGAAAGACTTTGTGCTTTAGCTTACATTATTAGCTACTACAGAACTTTCATTGAAGGTAGCGAAAAGACTTTGTGCTTTTGTGTGCCTTTCAATCACTTATCACATATTTAGACTATTATTCTTTGATTATTTCACATGTTTAATCAAGAATATTAGTAATTTATGTTTAGGTTAATATTAGAAGTGTAGAAGAATTATTGAATATTATCCTGAAACATTGTAAACATCTTTTTTGAAAGAAGAGAAAATGATGAATGTAACACACCCCCACATGGTTAAAGCTAGTGTAAATACCTTTAGCTTAGCATATTTTACTTTTGTTTCAATAAATAGTAAGAAGGGAGCCTCCCCTTTCTGAGAGGAGAGATCTATCATATCGTAACTGTGGCTAAAATCACTATTTCGTAATCTATAAAGGGCTTACAAAATATTCACCCAACACTATGTTAGCATGTTAGAGATCTGATACTGATCAAGCTTGAGGAGAGTAGCTTTGAACTTTGTAATTGTATATGCTTGAATATTTTTGAATTAATTCATAACCTACAAATAATTATTCCATGGATTGATATCTTTAGTGATGTACATTGTCAAAGAATTCTCCTCTTTTTTTTTTTAAAACCCTATGTTCTTTGATGGAAGTCAATGTTGTGAAATTTTCATCTTTAAATATTTTCTTGTAGCACCTCTTCATCATCTATTTAGGGTATTTCTTATTGGATGCACTTAATGTTTTACAAGCTACTGCTACTGCACTAAAAGATTGACTTGCTAATGCTTGATACAACTGCCATATTTATACAAGATCCAAGATCCACAGGAGGTGGTTAAATCATGTCGCAATGCCCAAGTGTCACACTATCCCATGTCAAGGAGACCAAGGGTGACACCTTGCAAATATCCCCTAGTGCAAGCGGGGGGTTCATAGATGTGACCTCGACTCTGATAGCAATTGTTGCACAAGCGGAAACCGTTGCACCAAAATATCGACCTGTTAATGCCCGATACAACCACCAGATTTATACAAGATCCAAGATCCTTAGGAGGTAGTTAAACCATGTCACAAATCCCAAGTTCCACGTTGTCCCATTTCGAGGAGACCAAGGGTGACACTTTGCAACAATCAATGCATGCCTTCTATGAAATAATATCTCTTGAGATTGTTGTTCACACAATGGATATGCCTGGCCTACACTTCAAGTTTCCATGCACACAAATTTGCAGACTCTAAGATACTTCCTTTGCCATAAATCCCTGGAGTTTCTATCTTCTACTAATGTAGGAGGCGTAGTGGGGGAGTTTCCAACTGTAGATTGACTAGAAACCACCTCTTGTAAACTAACTTCACATTCTTTCCACAAAAAAGCAAAAAATTGAGGAGAAAAGTTATGTACGTGAAGTTCAAATTTAAGACCATCTCCACTTTATTTTAAAAACTATTAATGATTTTTATTCAAAGTAGGAATAACTAATTAAAATTAGTTATATAAACTCAATTTTTTTTTTTAACTTAGAATGTTGGGCTGTGATTTGGGGATTTTGCAAACTCACAACCCATTTTTCTAACTTAGAGTTTTGGGTTGCAGATTTTACAAACTCACAACCCATTTTATAAGTTAGAATTTTGGGTTGTGAGTGCAGGATTTTGTGAACTCACAACCTATTTTTCTAAGTTATAATTTTAAGTTGCAAGTTTTGAACCATCTCACTTTCAATTTTAATTAAATTTTCCCACTTATGCTTTTAATTACTTAATTAAAATAAGTAATTAATAATCCAAATGTTGGAAAACCAAATGATGTCATGAAATTTGTACACCTCTTCTGTCCATAAAATATTTCTTATGCTTCAATAATATTGGATCTAATATAATCTAGAATATTTTCCATAACAACTAAAAGCTAGTTAAATCCATGAGCCTACCAAATAAATAAACTTTCATAACACTTCTGATCAGCTACACATATTCACCTATTTTTTTTCTAAATTTTCCAAAATAACAATGCAAAGAAATGCATTAAGTGAAATTTTCCCAACTTCTTTGAAATTGTATATTTAATTGTTTTGGTAATCCCATGCTTAGAAAATTGAAGCAATAAAATATCTTAGCCTATGAAGAGTCAAGACTCTGAAACTGGCCACATTGGCCGAAATATCCTTAGGAACATCCCCATTAAAGGGATTTGTACCAAATTTCATTTATGTTAAAATTTAATTATTTTCATTAATTTCACCACTTTTCCCAATTACACCTAAGGATTGGATTAGGGATGATGAGAAATTTTTCTTCAGACTAGCAAATGAATTATGCGTGAGGATAGCTGGAATGTTTTGGACTAGGAGAAACTCAACATCAGCATTTCAAGGCAAAAAATATAGAAATTGGTGATTTAAAATGGGGCTAATAGTTGTCTCTAACCAGGGACAAGGATTGCAAGAGACACAATAGGAACCCATAAGATTAACAACAGACCAATAAGTTAACCATTGGGAAATTTAGTCAAGGGAGATAACATAGGAGAATGTTTGAAGAGAAAGTAGACAAGCCAAAAATAGTACACACAACAAAAACTTACTACCTAAAATATGTACATGGTAGGTACCCCTACCTCAGGCTACTTCAAGATGATCATACAAATCCATTAATAGGCTGAGAGAAATATGAACCATTACAAAAAGTGAAGTGTACGTGTGTAATAGTTGTGAATGTAGTAAGTGGGTAGTACTGAAACATATGAGAAGGATTTTTGAACAACTAACCAAACAACCATTTCTCATCATCTATATTCGAGTCCTCCTAAATCATATTGGTATTGCCTTGTGTAGCATTGGTCATATATTTTCTATCATCATGTTGAGCATACCAAATTTCTCCATCTAAAGATCCTTTTGATGATTTGGATTGAAATAAATCAACCCATGAATCATACAACCTTCATATAATTTGAATTTCAAGAAACATATGAATTTTAGGAAACTTATATGATCTGAGAAAACTTATATGAATTCCAGATGGATGCATTTTAATAGATCCTTAAATTGTTTTTCAATTTCTCCGCAAAGAAAATCATCTTCTAAAGCATTGAGGCACTAAATGGGAATAAAAACTACATGAGATTCATTGATGCAGAAGCATTTGGGTCCATAAGAAATTGATATCAACCAAAAAAATTTCCAGTTTGGTTTTGTCATTTTGATTGATTTTTCTTTCTTTTCTCTTTGGGTAGTTCAATTGAGTTTCATTGGTTTTCAATGGAGGATGGATGACATTATTTTCATGCAACCAATTTTAACTTCAATGAAATATTTTTTCTGTAATATTTGATAGATTTGATTGTATTTTTCAAGACTAGTTCGTGAAATAGTTTAGTGAGTCGAGATGATTAAAATAATGCTATCATTGTTGTAGACATTGAAAACACATCCTAGGCCTCACCATTTTTCCTCGTCATTCCCTTTCTTCCCTACATAATTGAATAATCTTAATTATTTGATTATTATCTAAGATCACTTTCTTCTATTAATTAAATAATTTTAATTATTTAATTACTTCATGTATTTCTTTTATTCTCCTTGATTAATTAAATGAATTATATTTATTTAATTACATCACTAATTCTTACTTATTTAATTATTATCATTTTTTACTATAATTAAATAATTAAATAATTTAATTATTCATTAGCCTCTTCCTCCATGATTAAATAAATTTAATTTATTTAATTATTTACTAATTTTCCCTTTTCCTCCACTTTTGAATTAAATTATTATTTAATTAAAAAGTCAACTTTCCCTCTTCTTCTATAATTAAATAATTATTTTAGTCATTTAATTATTCACTTTCCCTCCTAAATTAAATAATTTTATAATTATTTAATTTATTCTAGGCACCTCTTTTTCTATGGCAAATCTTATCTCCTTTCTCAACTAATTTCTACCCTTGATTGAATTAATCTATAATTCAATCTCAACCATCCATCTTAACCAAACCCTATCTTTCCCCTAATTTTTCCCTAAACCCTATTTCATTGCTTCTCAAACAATCTTGGCCATTGATTTTCATATAGTATTGGCTTTTAATCCTAGCCTTTCATTCAAATTGGTTTTCTATAAAAGAGACCAATCATTGTCATTTCATTCCTAATTTCAAGTACATGCTATTGAAGGAGACAAGTACAATCTTCAATAGTTTGCTATCACTATCACTAGGCCTATTGTTGCATACTCAAAATTTGAGGGCAAGCAAGCATATAAAACAAAATAGAGAAGGGCAATGAAGGTGAATCACCCATGAAATATGAATTATGGTGATATTTCTTCATTATTTAATGTTTCTATGTTCATTTGTGCTTCATTGTTAGTTTAGGGCCTTTAGGGATTGAGTTTTTTTGATTCATTCCTTGTACCTCAATTTTACCCTATTCTACATTGGTGAACCTGATGTGAATCTAACTAGATTTGAAGGAATTTGTAAGAAATTTTAAGTTTTCAAGTTCGAAGCGCACTTACAACATAGAATGGCACATTTGAGAGACATTGTGACACATTCATGAGATATCATGACACATTCATGGTATGACACAACACATTCGATAGAAAGTGTGATGCATTCGTGAAGGCATAATGTCGCATATGTGGCACAACGAGCCCCATTTGTTTAACTATAAGGCAGATGATTAAATTGGTTTACTGTTGTGGTTTTCTGTAATTTCTTGGGTCTCTAGTTTTTATTTTCACATATTGGCAGAATACTTACATTATTTTTTATGTCAGTATTTTCAAAATTTATCCAGATTCAAGTGTTTTTGTAGCTTTTAGGTTGTGCGCTACATCTGTGAGATAGTATGCCACATCTGTGAAATAGTGTGCCACATCTAAATTGATAGTAAGCTGCATCTTATTTGATAGTCCCCATAGTCACAATCTAGTTAACCATAGTCATAATCGGGTTCACCACATTTGCCTCAGTATAGTGAGCCACATCTGTGACATAGTGAGTTGCATCTTCCTGTTAGTGGTAACTAGGGTTTAATTTGGAGTTTTTCATTTTTTTTCCCTTTCCATTCGGTAGAATAGAGGTTTTTGTGTTACTAATACTTTCTTTTTAGCTTGTTGCATTTGTGCTTACAAGATATTTCTATCAAGATTACTAATCCATGTTCTTGTAGGGTTTTATTTAACTTTAATTTTTAAAGAAGGAACATTTGGATTTGGGACCTAAAAAGAACCAAGTTTCTTTTCATTATTGCATTTCAATTTTGGATTAAAAAGAACCATTGTTTTATTTTCTTGGTGATTCTTTTTGTGTTTAGAGGTGTGTATGCTCTTCCCTCACATTTTATATGATCTTGGGAATAAAAAAAACTTCTTATCACTTTCATTTTCATACCACATTTTATTTCTAAAGGTTAATGAACATTTTCTAGTGTGAAAAAATACATGTGTATTCTCTCTCACATTTTTATATAATCTTGGAGATCCAAAAGCATTGTATTTATATCATTTTTGTATAACCCTTTAGAAGGGCTTGCCTTTAAAGAAGTAATCACTCTAAGGGGTACGACCCAAAGCAGTTTTTCTATTGGGCCGCTATATAAAAGGATAAGGCCAAAGCCAAGTCCAAATTGACATTAGCCTTTTTTGTACAATGCTAATCCAAAAGGAGAAGTACTCACATTTATGTGTGGTATTCTAATGTACCCAATCAGGGTTAGTTAAATTCTTAAGTGGCTTGTTGGACACTCATAAGGTGCCAAGTATTGGAGTAGTGACTTGAAACCAATTAGTAAGAGTCCCACCCTATTGATTGAGTTATTTTTGATGTCATTCTTAGTGCAAGGGACGTGCATCACGCCTTGAAGTTAATCACCATATGGATCCCTTGAGATGAGACAAAAATCCATGGCTTAGCATAAGCTACTTGTAGCTTTCTGGGGAGAGGGTGAATGGGTCATCCTTCCAGTCCTAGAGGCCCTAACTATCCTCTCTCGCAAAGACAAGAGTGTATACATCCATTACGTTTTCCCTACATTTATGTCAAAGGAGATTCCAAGTTGTGGGCCTAATATTTTTTACCATTGGCCATTGAATTTAGGATTAGGAAAGTGTTTTATTTGTGTGAAGTGTTTTTGAATTGTGATTAGACCCATGGAAATTGGGGTGAATAACTCTTGAACATACACTATACATATAAAATCTGGACACTCAGCATCCAAGATTTTTTTTTTTTTTCAGATTGTTTATTGTTTCTTTAATCACATTTTACAAATACCTAAGGTGAGAAATCAATCTAAAAAATTCAAACTAGGGTCAAAAACACTGTTCACCACATTTACAAAATAGTACACTGCAATTTCAAAACAGTGCGCCACATTTGCAAAACAATATGCCACAATTGCAAAATAGTGCACCACATCTACTAAAAATAGTGAACCACATTCATAGGACAATAAACCCTATTTGACAGATGGTGAGATGCAATTTCCTTAGATAGTAAAATGCATTGGTGAGATAGTGAACCTCAATTGCTAGTTTTCAATTTTTTTGGAATATTCCTGTGTAGTTTCATTTTGGAATAATTCTTGACTATAACCACCTCCTCAGATCAAAAAATTTATCATTTTATTTCATTCATTTCATTGCATTCACTTAGGTTTCCATTGAGTTCCTTAGATTGCTATCATTACACTTGCTTAGTTAAACCCTAGGGTCATTCTTCGTTGCATACACCTTTTCCAACTTTAGACTAGGGAAACTTATCATACCTTTGATCAAATCATTTTCACAAATTTAGATTGTCCTTGACCTTGTCATTTTAGTCAGTCAATCTTTGTCATTTAAGTTGGTCCTTTAAACTCATGAGTCTAGTTTGAGGTCCACTTTGTCATTATCATCATCATTTTTAGTCTTTATCCTTTTTAAGGTCTTGACAATCTGATTTGTTACTTTGGGCTATCTTAGCTTGGTTAGTAACCTTTTTTTAGGTCCAAAATAGTGCTTAGTCTTAAAGTCTCATATCATAACTTTAGTCATACCAAACCCTTGATCATAACATCACATTGGAATCATTGCATACCCTAGCTCTAGTCATACCATATATTTTGGGATCATAGTGACATTACCACATCTTGAATTTGTCTATTGTCACTTAACACCTTAATCTTGGCCACAATTGTGTCATCATTTGGCATTCTTATATATTGAAAACCCCAAAACATAGCATATTTACATACCCAACATTGCATTACCATTTAGACTTCATACCATTCATCAAATTTGTAAGTCTTATATGGTCCAAACAAGGTTATAGAGGAAAAGAAAAGAAATGGACTACACAAATGAAAACCCCTTTCTCAACACAACTAGAAATATGCAACTTGGGTCTTCTTCCAATGAGAAGGCACGACCCTCATTTCCAAATCCTTTTGAGAAGTTGACAATACAAGATATTAATAGAACTTTAACTGAAGAAGAAATTGAGGCAACTGCTCAAGACCCTAACATAACATGGTTTGTAGATGAGATAGTAGCACAAGACCCACAATGATTTCTTGAAAAATTGCTACAAAGTGGAGCTAAAATTCCTCATGGTTTTGATGTCAACACACTTTCCACAACACCAATTAATGAGACCACACAAAACCAAGGGCATAATGCATCTACTCCTAATCATATTGTCCCACAAATACATGCTACTATGCCATTAGGGGAAACATCACAAAACACCATAACAATAAATGCAGCACCAATATTTGGAACACAAGGTTCACAAGCTATGAAACAATCTCCTAGCGAAACATTTAATTCAATGGGATCAACATCTAATGCTATGGGGAATTCATTTTCCAATCCTTTTTCAATAGGTGAAAACAAGTCATGTTGGTGTAGTTATTTATTTAATTACATGTGCATAAGTTTACTTAGGAAAAAGATTCATTTTAGAAAGTCTTAGTTGACTTTTCTAGAACTTATCTTATCTTGTTGAAATAAGTAAGCTTATCTAGGTTGAGCTATCTTTTAGCTCAAGTTAGGGTTGTGCATGCATTTCCTATTTAAGGCATCTCTTGTATCATTTGTAACATGACCTAAAACCATATTCCCTCTTAATGCATTTCAACTTGAAGCTTTCAGAGCATCTTTGTCTCTATCTTGTATCTCTTTTTTCTTGATAGGTTATTTGCATGCAGGTGCTTCCTAGGTTCTGTGAAGTTGGATTTCACAACTTCTACATGATATTAGAGCATTAGACCTACGGCTTCCTATTCGTCTAATGAGAGATTCATGGAGCTTAGAGGGTTTGGGGTTTGATTTTTCTAATCCAGGGAATACTCTTTTTATTGGAGTGTTTTGAGCCCAAATGGACCTCTCCATTGTGTCCGCAGTGGCTCAAAACCCTAGGAATGACTATAAACTCACCTATATTTTCTTTAGTTGATCCAAGAAGAAATTTTTTTTTGCCCCAAGGCCGTACGACCCTAGGGCACGATTTTCAAGAGAAAATTTATAAAAAAAATAAAAAAATATTTTTTGGTTTTATCAGAAAATTAAAAATTTAAAAATCTTTTTAAAAAGCTTGGGTGATTTTTTGGGGGATTTTTTAGGGGTATCCCCAAGGAATATTCCTTGCAGACCTCGTATCCTGTACGAACCCCCATACTCTACCTCTTGCAGTCCTCCTAATTTGCAGTCGTTGCTTCCTTGCCAAGCTAGTGGGATTTTTTCCTTCTACCAGTGGCCGACGATCTCTCCAGTTTCCGCAGTTTGTTTCTACAGCAGAAGTGTGGGCATTTGTACCTCTACCTTCTTCTAGCAGTTATTCTCCTAGCCCTCGGCATTGTTTGCACTTAGGCTGGTGGCTTCTTCCACCATCTGGCAGTTGCTAATTTTTGTGGCGGTGCCTTTCCACCCACCCACCGATGTTGGCACCTCCCCGGCCTCCGTTTTTCTGGGTAGTGATCACCCTCCCAGCGGTTTTGTTTTCTTTTGACGGTTCTTCTTTTCTAGCATTGGCAGTTTTTTTTGACTATTCTCCAATGTTTTCTGGCGTGTTTTCTGGCATGGATGAATATTCCACTCTCAAAATATTCCGGCGACTCTTTGCTTTTCTGGAAAATTTTCTAGCCAGTTTCCCATTTTTTCGGTGACCAAATTTTTTCCTAGCGAGAGGTTTTTTTTGCCATGATGGCATCTAGGCTTTCAAATTTAACCCCGTGAAATGCTGACGTCAGCATGACGTAAGCAGTACAATCCCCTTTTGACCCCCTTTGTGCCCTAAAAGGGGTGTTTTTTTTTTCTTTTGGCTATATTTGGGGCATACGATATCTTTTTTGGCAAACAAGATATCGTCGGAAAGTTGGTTTCATCAACTTTCCTGTGGTGTGGGTATCATCACCATTTTGCTTCTGGTGCATTCTATAGCCTGTTGAAGTCAAAGGAGTCTTTTCAGTCTCAAGCTCATAACTTTTGACCAGTTTCTCTATTTTTTGCGATCTCAGTGGCGTTGGAACCATCTTTCAGAGCTCTTCAGTTCTATCAATGCAATTTTTCTAGATTGTTCTCTAGGTGCATTTTATTCAAATTTTTGTGTTTTCACACTCTAGTGAATTACTTGGACGTTTTAGCTCTTGGAAACTTTTCGTTTGTGTGGGATGACTCATTTTTGGCTATTCTATATGTATTTCTAGTTTTTTGTCCTTTGTGGGAATTTTGAGCATCATTTGTAAGAAATCTTCTATTTAAACACACTGAGATAAAGTGCCACACTATTGTACGTGTATTTTCAGGGATTTTGCACATAAGATTGTGCCATGTTCTATACTCGCATTGTATTATAAAGTGCCATGGGGGGTTGTGTAGTGCCTTTGTTTTTGCCATCACACCTTTGTCCGGTGAGTGTCCCTCCACGACAACAATGGATCCATATGATTCCAGCCTCATGCACATGTGATTTGTTTTGCACACCACATTTTCAGTTGCAAGTTCTTTCTTGTGCATTTTCATATGTTGTTTCTTCTCCTTCATGCACTATAGGGTGTTACACAAAATTTCAGTGGATCTGTCAGGCTCTCCCAGTTAGCATTATGGGGGGTATTATACTATTATACTGTTTGTGCTAATGCTTCTTTAGTTTTTCCTTGGAAGGAATCTTCCATCCTTAGTTGATCAGTGTTCTTCAGACTATTAGCACCTGTATTTTCAACTTTCAGTGGTTGAGTAGTGTCGTTGGGGTCACTTGTATAGAATCATATTCCATCTATATTTTTGATCATTGTTCGAGTAGTGTTGTTGGGGGAACTCATGCAAATTGTTTTCTTCTAGATCCAGATCATCCTATCTTTAGAGGAGGTTCTTTAGCACCATAGTAGCCATCTTTTGACAGTTGTTTTCAACTTCTTCCTACTTCAGTGATGTTCTTCATGTCTTGTGTTTCTCTCTTCTAGAGAGGAGTTTTCTCCCACAGGGTTTTTCTCCTTTTCTCCAGTTGTGAGATTTCTTTTTTCATTTTTGCATGGGTACCTAACATGGCCTTGTTTTTGGGACCCATCCTTTGCATCTTTGAATCTTTTTCATAATAATCTTCTCCCTAAGTTGCACTTATGGGCGGGTGTTGGTGTAATTATTTATTTAATTACACGTGCATAAGTTTACTTAGGAAAAAGATTCATTTTAGAAAGTCTTAGTTGGCTTTTCTAGAACTTATATTATCTTGTTGAAATTAGTAAGCTTATCTAGGTTGAGCCATATTTTAGCTCAAGTTAGGGTTGTGCATGCATTTCCTATTTAAGGCATCTCTTGTATCATTTGTAATGTATGAACTCAAACCATATTCCCTCTTAATGCATTTCAACTTGAAGCTTTCAGAGCATCTTTGTCTCTATCTTGTATCTCTTTTTTTCATGATAGGTTATTTGCATGCAGGTGCTTCCTGGGTTCTATGAAGTTGGCTTCAAAACTTCTACAAGTCAAATAGCAATCCACCTAAAATGAAAAAGGTCTACATCAGTGGGCCTAAGCCAAAATCTCCAAAAAAACATCACACCAAATATCAATTCAAGAACACCAACACATCACAACAAGGTCTTGGTATGAGTATTCCTCTACAAAGCAACACACAAAGGACTTTTCAACAATATGATAACCAAAATCTGCATGGCCAAACAAGTTCAAACCCATTGTAAACTCAATCCAGTATAAATCTGTCACATGTCAATCAAATTCCAGATTTTCACTCCCAATATCCAAAACCAAATCCCATCTTTCACTCATAACATTCAAAATCAAAATCCATCACATGAATTTGGGGCCAACCTTAATTCATCCACCCCAAATATTGGATTGAAAAATGTTAACTCAAATAGGGGTCACCCATACCATAATGCAATGGTTAATACAGTGGATACATCATTGACTCAAGTTGATGTCTTGACAAATCAAATGCTTGCACTACAATAACAAGTTGAAAATATGCAAATATCAAGAAATAAAACCTACTCCACATAAGAGTTATGTCCATATCCTTTTGACAAGAGCATATACATGCATCCATTTCCTTACAACTATTTCATCCCAAATTTCTCCAAATATAGAGGGGAGGGAAGACCAATTGAACATATGAGGGATTTTCATGGCTTGCATAGACATCACATTTGAACACATGTACCTAATGAGATTATTACCAAGAATCCTAACAAGACAAGCACTTGAATGGTTTTCCCATTTACCTATAGGTATAAGAACATGGGATGAAATAGAAGGTAAATTGTGACACATTTTTCCTACAACATTGAAAATGACATAACCATAAAAGTAGTATGTCACACCAAAAAAGAGGAAGGCAGGAAATTCATAGAATTATTCCAAAGATGGAGAAGTTTGGCTAGTCGATGTCCTTGTGAATAGCAAAAAAACAAAAGGTTGTCATGTTTTTCGAAAACTTGATCACAAAATTGAAATACCAATTTCAAGTGCATTGTTGTACCACATTTTCTGACCTAGTTGAGAAAGGTACCACCCTTGAAAGGAAACTTATTTCCAAAGGAGAAATAAAACCTTTCAATAAAAATCAAAACACCAAAAGTACCTCAAATGACAAAAAAAAGTATTGGGCTCATAATAAGAATGTCATGAATGATGGAGTTGTAGATGCAATGATGATACACAAAAATGGCCCTACAATCACCCTCAAAGGAATGCATCGAACAAAAAACCAAATTTCCCTGAGTAAACAACAAAGAAAATCTAGAATAACCAAGGACATGGACCTTAAAGAAACTTTCAACCAAGACATAAATATACTCCCTTAGGGGAACCCATTGAATCTATCTTGAAACAATTTTTTTAGTTCAATATCATACAAATTCTAAAGGAGAAACATTATGAACCAAGACCTTTCAAACCATCATGGTGGGATGAAAACACTTTTTTTGACTAACATCGCATCAAAGGACATAAGAACTCATCATGTTAGAAACTTAAGAAGATAATCTAAGACCTTATTCAAAATGGTGTCATAGAAGTGGATAACCATCAAGAAACTTCAAATAATGACCATACCAACTTTAAAATTCCTTTGCATGACCACGGGATGGGGAAATCCTCTAGTTTAGGTACCAAGACCAATGATCAATTTAACTTCACTCGTGTCGCCTATGACTATACCATAAATAATATTCGAGCCTCAAATAACAATACCAATAAAATTCCATTTAATAAACCACCAAAATGTGCAACCACAACATGACAAACCAAGGTAACCTTATAGGGGGCTCCTCCTAAATAGTAGCCAAAGGCCCAATATGACCTTTTAGAACATTTGGAGAAGACCCTTGCACAAATATCTATCCTTGAGCTTCTTCTCATATCTCTCGATCACAAAGCCATCCTAGATAAAGCCTTATAAGACACTTCTATGCCCACAAACCTTGATTTCAATTGATTCCAAGAAATGGTTGGATACCTAGCCAATACTCACCATGTCACCTTTTTTGACTAGGAATTATCCTCACAAAATCCCAGCCATAATGACCCTCTACACCTAGAACTCTATGTCGATAAAAAAAATCAGACGAGTCCTAGTAGATGGTGGAGCAAGATTGAACATTTTCACTTTAAAATTGGTTACGACATTAGGTTTCTATGAAGCTTGTGTGGATACTACAAAGAGTATTAACATAAAGCCTTACGACGATGGAGAGTGCTCTTCCAAAGGTTTCATTTCATTACCTATCAGAGTTGGGCCCACCATATTGGATACAACATTCCAAGTATTGGACCTATATCTCCCCTATAACCTTCTCCTTGGATGACCATGGATTCATGCTATGAGGCCATCCCATACACATACCATCAATTCTTAAATTTTCCCTAAAATGGAAATAATATCAGAATAGTTGGCGGTCTTGACCCTTTTCAGTATTGTATTAATTTGAGGGACACCCGAACAACAAGTGCCAATCAATCGAGAGAGTCCATTATCCACTTCATCCCATTACGTCGATCCCTCCACTTTAACCAATGCGTCCACATCCACCATTCCATCTTTTGATCCCAAGATTCACGTCCAAGATAAGGGGTGTGGAGAATATGATATGAAGAAATCCTATTGTGTTAGTAAACTACCTACATCTCCAAAATATTATGGTAAGCTGTCTGCGATCAAGAAGGAACCCAAAGTCACTATTCGAATGTCTCCCACCACAACTTTCACAAAGTGGGGAGAGTTGAGAAAGGAAGATATTAATGACGAGGATATTTCCACATGGTTAAATAAGGAAGAAGGAGACATTGAACCCAAGAAAATCCCAGCTGAACAATATGGTAAAGGCTTTGAGATCATGAAACACAAAGGTTACGATGGACACAAAAAGTCTTGGTTTACACAAAAATGGGAAGATAGAACCATTGATGCCTCCTAAGAGGCCAAAGAACACAGGATTAGGGTATGCACCATTAAAAATGAGTTCTCCTAGTACTGAGGTGCTTCTGAGTGAGGGGTTAGTGCTTCAAAAGATATCGATACATCCAAGGACTACCATATTGAGACTGACTCCAATGAATGGGAGTGGGACTCTTGTACATCCAGTGACTATGATCTAGCCAATATCTTCCACAAACTTGACCTGTTTGACACCTTGACAAAAGAGAAAGCTTGGATTGATTCTTTTTTGGATCCTATTATTACCTCCATTTTCACCCTATCTACCCATTCATTAAACCTTGATAATACTGATGATGACATGCCTCTAGTATACCCTCAATTGATAGACTTGGATCAATATAAAGGACCACCCACCTTAGACATGTTCAAAAATGATGAAGCAATAGCCGAGTTTATGGGACTACACGAAGGCATACCCTATGGGGATCATAAGGCTTGATTTACTATATATCTTGACAACATGGCCTACTTTGGGGAGTTTGTCCCACCCTCTAGTCATAAAAGTGAAAAGGATAAATAAAAAAAGAAAGGCCTTTAGGTGAAAACTGAAAGGCACCTCTAGACCTAGAAAAAGTAAAAAGAAAGGACATATCCGAGGGTGAAAACCTCTATGAGGCACCCAAGGATGGAGGTTTGGACTTACTTCCTATAAAGAGAAATCACTTAGATGCTAATAGAGAAGTCTATGGAAGTCAACACGTGAACTGATGAAAATCCTAAAATCATCCATTTTGTAGCTTCTTTGATGGAGACAGAGCAACTAGAGTTTTGTGCCTTCTTCATAGAGACACAAATCAACTTCGCTTGGTATTACACTAACATGCTTGGTTTGTGTTGATGCCAAAATTTGGAAAGGTAACAACCCTTTGTGGGAAACTCAGTCTATGGGGGACTTATTGTGATAGACTGAATGACCTCCAGATTTTTAAAGAAGCTGACTTCTTCTGAAATTGGGGTTTGGAAAGGGGAAAGAAAATAAATATAAAATTAAAAGATCTAACTAAGGTGATGCGCCAAAATTTAGATAAAAGGAATGATAAATCAATCTTTAGGATATGATCTAAGGGCCTGTTTAGCAATTTACTATGTCCTAGAATAATAGAAATTAAAGATTGAAGCATGAACAACACATTCAATGACATAAAATAATTTTCACACCCATTTACTGAAAAGAGGAGTCAAAAGACATGATCTAAAAGAGAAAACTTGCATTCAAATTATAGAAGTTCTACAAATAGACCATTCAAACAATAATGAAATAGTATAAAGTTTATCAATAGCATAAGAAAATAGAAAGGCTGAACAATGGTACAGTCTGCAAATTCTTGCAATAATCTAAACAATAAAAGGCCTGGTGTCTCTCTAAAATCTTGTAATTCTTGAACCCGTGGAAATTTGATTAGGTAGCATGTAATCTTCCAACCCCTCCAGAAACAAAGAGTAGTATATATAGTGAGAATCCCCACCGCCTGACGAATGGTAACTGAAAAGATTCAGAATCCTGAGAAATGATGTCACAAAAATGATTCCCCTCGGCCATTGTAATAGAAAAATATTCGGTCCATAACATTTGGTCGCTCCCCATCTAGGTGAATCCCTTGCAAATGATGGTAGTGGTCCCGTGCAAAATTTTTTTTCCTCCCAGTTCATGCAGTTAGAACACATGGCAACATACCACAGCCCATAGTTCATTCCATCCATTGCCTTGAAGAAGCATTTTCTGAAGAGACATGTGGTGGCATTTCGCGGCCCATAATTCATTCCTCCCATTTACCATTGAAGGCTTGTTCTAAGAAGACATGTGGAGTGTGCTTTTTTCATTGGTGCCAACTGTGGGGTCTGTTGAAGCATATACGAATGAAGGAAAAGTGGCCGACGGTCGGGGTTTGATTCAAAAGTGAGAGGAAGCAACCTTTAAGTGTGTGTGACGATGATGTGTGGAAGCATGGCGAGGACCATTTGAAAGATGAAGGGAAGAGTTCCTTTGGAGAATGTTGAGCAGACATGTGGTGGAGGCTGACGGTCATTTATCAAAAGGGGCTGATGATGTTCATTGGAGGCATGGGCCGGTACTTAGCAAAAAAAAAAAAAACTCAAAGGGAGCTTGATGAATTTTATATTCACAGCTTTTGGCGACTATCAAAGGAATTTCGCTTGAGGAACAAGGAACCCACAAATTTTCTTTGGTTTGCAGACTAGAGTGTCATCCATTGAGCGATGGAATTAGAGCTTGGAAAGGGTTTCCTGTAGGGGCGGCCAGTCATCTTTGGATGGTCTCGTTACATTGTGCAGATTTTCCTGCGCTCAACCTAGGTCGAGTATTTCTTTATAAGGAAATGCCTCAGGTAAAGTGACCCCTGCCTCACAATGGAGAAGTAGTTGCACAAGACGATGAATGACACCTTCAATATCTACTGCGGTAGGAGGTTGGCTAAAACTCTAGAAAGCAGTTGGGTCTTGCTCCTTTTCTTCAATATTTCTTGCAATTTACTCGGCTATGGCAATCAATCCATCCTCAAGAAACAAGGATGACAGGCCCATCTCGCTTAGCCAAGAGAAGTTTTTCCGCATGCCATCTATAGTTTGGTTCAAAGTAGCTGCGCAGGAAGGCCGAGTGGAAATGGATGAACTTGTTTTCCATCTGGGCAACAACATCCCGATCTTCGATTCTTGCCTTTGCTAGGTTTTCATTAGAGACCATGTATAACTTAGCAAACTCTTTGCCTTAGGAACCTTTTTTGTGATGAACTTTGGAAATTGCTTGACTGTTTCGTGAACCTCCTAGCTCAATTTTGTCACCTTTGAGATGAACCAGAGAGTTGGCTGTAGTGTTAGGAAAGAAACCTTAACCTTTTCCCAGTATGAAATGTATAACTACTGAGCTATTGGGATGAGGTACGACTGCATAGTGGGGGCTTGGGGAGCACTCTTTAGAAGGGAAATCTTTGCATCCTTCGAGTCAACATCCTTTGTTAATTCCGCAATTCTCTTTTTTTCGGATGCAAGTTTCTTTGCGAGGCTACTCAGCTCTTTATACCAGTTCTCCTTCGCCCGAGTGTGGTTCACCAATTTTTTGTCAAGAGAAGACTTTGTCTTTTGGAGCTCTTTTTCAAATTGGGCCTTTTGGCCCTCAAATTCCATTTTTTTTCCTTTCAAATTTCTTCTCATGTTGAGCACGTTGAGATGCTAGCTCTTCATCCTTTCATTGCAGATTCTTCTCTACTAGGGCCAATTGGCTTTGATATTCCTGGTTCTTCACCCACACATTAGGGGAAATTTACATAAATAATGGGTCTCCTAAGGAATTCTAAAAAAGAAAAAATTATCTCAAATAATACAAATTAATTAAATATTAAAAATATAAATTACTTAACTACATGAGTTAAGTGGGGACACATGTTTCTATTATAATTCCTTAAAAAAATCAAGTCCATTATTTTTTTAAAAGTGGTAACATATATTTTCATTGACAAACTCAAGTTCACTTTTCATTTTATATTTTTTTTCTTCTTATTTTTAATTTTTTAATTTAAAAAATCTTAAACTCAAGCTCATTTTAAAAAAAAGTGGTAACATATATTTCTATTATAATTTATTAAAAAACTCGAGTTGACTTTCTTTTCTTGATTATTTGTTTTTATATAAAAAATGGTAAAGTAAAAGTAACTTTAGATATTTTATTTTATACTTAATATTTTATTTTATATAAAATTTATAAACTAGTATATTTATATTTAAAAATATATATTTAAAGTAGTCAAGGGATATCTCTTTTGCATAGTTTATTTGATTTTCTCACTTTTTTTTTTCTTCCATCATTTTTTTTTTATTTTTTAATTTTTTTTTGGTTTGATATTTTTGGTGATTTTCTCCAACTTTTTATCCTTCCAATTGTTTCAATTTTTCCCAATTTCTTTTTGGTTTTTGGTTTTATTTTTCTAATTGATTTTTATAAAAATAATTTTATAAAATAAGAAGCAGGATGAATTTTATTACAAATTAATTTCATTCCAAAATTTTAAAATGTTTTTAAGAAAAGTTTTGTGAAAATATTTTTCAAATGCTTTTTATATATATTTTTGTTTTAAGAATGAAAATATTTTTTAAAAAACATAATAATTTCTATAATAGAACTTAAGAATATAAATATAAAAAACAAAAAGAATATTTTATATTTAGAAATATGAATGAGATAGAATAGGATATGTAGAGTTAAATTAACCATCATGAGTTAATTCATAGGATTTTAGAAAGTTTTTATTTTATAAAATAAATAATTTTATTTTTTATTTTGGATGATGTCACTGTAACGGTTGATGTCATCTTTTAATTGATTTTTGATAACTCAAAAAGCTGATGATGTCATCTTTAGGAGGCCCATTTTTTATGTAAATTTCCCCTAATGGCTCGTTGATCAGTGTCGGGTCAATGGATTGGGACTTCATGAGTTCTTCTTGGAGTTTTTTCCGCTCCAATTCTTCTATCTGTGCTTTCTCTAATAAGCATGCAACTTCTGCCTCCAGTGATTTCTCCCTCATCTCCAAGAAATTGACCCTTTCCTTCATAAGCTTCAGCTGCTCCTCCTTTTTCTTTAACTGACGACTAGATTTGAGGAAGTCAGTTGTCACCACCTGTTGCATTTATTCCATGAGTTCTACCTTGTCTTGTGGTCAGGTTGCATTCAGATCGAGTCCCACAACATACATGCTATGATCATTCAACAACATCTCCCCTTGTAGTTTGGTAGTGTTTGGGTACATGGTGGAAAAATTTAGAGTTCCTTGCACCTCATTGTACACAGTATACACCTTTGGCTCCACATCCCTTTTGTCATCCTTAGCCTTCTTCTCTTGCATTCTGAGACCCCACACTTGTTTTGTGGCCTCTCCTTGGGCTATGAATTCAGATGGTGACTAAACTAGCCTGACTGCAAAGGGTGCACCGGGGGGTAGGGAAAAAGGGAATGTAAGTGTGGCAGGCCCCTGCATTTTCCTCTTCTGGAGAGTAACAGTCTGTGTGGAGAAATAAAGGACTTGCCAAGGTTCAGTTTATGAACCAGTGGAAGGGCTCATCAGTTGCCGTGGTGATGAGGTAGTCATTGTAGAGTCTGTTTGTTGGGAATATTGGGCTGGACCCAAGGTAGTAGTAGCAATGGGAGTACCAATGTTAGCTGATCCTTCATAAAGAGAGGCAAGGAGAGATTGGGTAGTGACGACTGGTGTGAAGGTTCACAGAGGCGTTAAGATAGATGGACATGTCTGGACGAATTCAGAGAAACCTCCTACAAATTTTTTGGTAGGGGTAGGGAAGATAGGGCCAAAAATTACTGTAAGGGGCACCGCATGAATGACAAAGGATACTAAAGATTGAGAAGTGAGAAAAGAAGGAGCAGCATTACCTGCTTACTAGATGGTGGTGGTGCTCCACTTGTTGTTGGCTCCTCACTTTGAACTTTTGGCTCGCTACAAGCACTTGGCTCATGGTGGGTTCTTGTGAACCTTTTCCCATAATATATTTCTTGTGCTATCGTTTAGGGGGCGGGGAGTCTCCCATCTCTACAGTCTTTGACTATTTTTGTTGGGACCCTCTTGTTGCTTTTGAGGCCCAGGTGAGCATCTGTGAGGCTCTTGATATATTTAGTTGCACATTTGAAGTGACATAGGTAGGATTCCCTATGGACTTCATCCTTTGTTGAGTGGAGGACGTCGATGTCTTAGCTTCCTCCTCCGCCTGCTCTTCTTCTTCATCAGAGTCATTACCTCTGCTAGCTCTTGAGGAGGATGTAGGATGCTCATCATTCCCCATAGCTTGTCAAACTGTTCATCATCCGACACACTATTATAAGGGACATCCCCCTGTTTTGTCTCTGGGCAATATATCTAGAAGGCTCTGATCCTTTCCACACTCCATTCTTGTTCTCTTCTTAACTCATTGAACAGGGTTGTTCCCATTTTACAGTTCTCATCATAACTCGCCACAACTAAATAGAAATTATTCCATGGCGGTCTGTCTTATGTAGGAATGTGGATTAGGTCAACCAATAATTCATCTTCATCCTCAAGTGGGTTGCCCCTCTTTTCCCAGTAAGGTTGAGAACTGTGATTTACTTTGATATGCTCATATGGTAGATCATTGAAAGGGTTGTAATTACATTTGTCACAAATCATTACCAACCCTAGATGAGCCAACTTATCCTTCAACAACAAGTGTGCCCCCTTTTTATTTTTCATGGCCACTGTCTTGAAGCTTATCAGACATAGGAACAAGCTTTTTATCTTTTCTTTTCCTATGTAGAAGGTGGCATCAATAATGCAAAGCTACCAGAACAATTCAAGGGCTAGCACTTGACTTTTTATGCATGTCGAGAGGCAGAATGGTTCCCTAGTGAAGCCTCACATCCAAATGAATGTAAAATCTTTTTCAAAAAACCAGTCACATCTAGGAATGAAGTTCTGCATATACTATGTCTGCGTCAAGGTGAGCCGATTAATACCATCCTCCCCTTGCAAATCTTGCAAAATCAGAGTCAAGAAATAATCCGAAAATGCATAATATTCGAAAGTGGAAGAGAGGAGAGGGGTCCAAACAGAAATTGACTTTCTTCTATTTCCTTCATAAGAAATAGATAGCTTCACATGCTTACCAAAGAAATTAGGGTTCTGATGCAAAAACATATGGGCAAGATAGGAAGGAAACCTGAACTTCCATTCAGCTTGGTAATTATTAATTTTCTCTATCATCTCCTGTGCGAGGTATTCTACAAAATCATACTAGAAGTAAGATTGTTTCCTGTGGAACTAGAAAGTTGGGCCTAATTGAAACACGCACACCTCTTTTTTGGTATCTAGACCACAAACAAATTCCACCATTGAAAAGGCATCTTGCAAGCCTATTTCGAAAGCACCATGCTGTGTCAGGATCCTTGGTGGCTTCTGCTGCTCTACTTCAATCCTTTGGGTTTCTTTGTTATAAAACTCCAGAGCCTTGTCCCTTGTGTTCCATATATCTTCCCCTTTTGTAGGAGTGAATGCCTCTATTTTCATTTTTCTTTACTTATGATCAAGAATACACAACATATTCCAGATAGCTCCCGAGGTGATATTAACTAATAGAGTTTGACCCTTGAAAGTGTTGGTTCTTGGGTTGAAATTATTAATGGCCGCAATGAATAATTCTGGGTAGTAGTGCACAGATGAGACCATATATTGTGGAAGCCCACTGAACCATATTTTCTCTATCGTCGACATTATCCTTTTGGATATCTTCATTATTTTGTAGGCCAATTCCCTCAATCCTTTAGGGTTTTTTGCAAGAATGGGATCATGAATATTATCCCAGTCCTCTTGGATTAGGTTCTGGTCTGTATAGCTTTTGGGTTTCTCCAGTTCTTGTGTGTTTTCCCACTTTGGCTTGTTAGGAATACCAGGCATAGAATAATAATTTTTTTCAAAGACATTGATGGCTAGTGCTCCTCGCATAGCTTTAAATAAGTTTTGCGTTGCCCCTCCCTATGCTTCTTGGCTTGAAATTTCTACCATTTTTGATTTGCGAGAAGTTTTTGCTTAGCTTGAATTTCTCTAAAATTTTTGCTCGGCTCTGGTTTGTGCACTAGAAATATTTTTTCTCTGGGTAGCATATTTGATAAGACCTTTTAAGTGCTTAAGCCTTCTACATGCAATACCTTAGCTATCTTTTCTCAAGGTGGTAGACAAGAGTTACCCTTTTTTACATTTAATTCAGCATGTACCGCCACCTTTTGGCTTGTGTGAGATGAATCACTTGCCATTTTGATTTGACAAGAATTCATAATTACAATTAGCAACCATATTGTATAGCACAATTTTCTTGGAACTTGAGTTGACGCTTTGCTAGTAGGTTAAGTATTCATATGTGTTGGAAATTAATATCCCAAAAAGAATGATTAAGCCAAAGATGTGATTAGTGCTTGGAAAGATATGAGCTCTACCTTGGAAAAAGAAAAACACCTAGAGAATGAAACCTCAATATTTGGCCATACATAACACTGCCGATTACTACCACCAACTTAGGCTAATTAATTAGCTCTTATTATTTTTGCACTCAACAAGTTGTACTTAGCAGATGCAATTGGGTGGAAAATTCGAGCAAGCTCTACACAACTTTCAAGTTGGTACTCGATTAGCATCACATTTATGGTAAGAAAATTACCACACATTTCCTTAATTTTTCTATAAATAGGCACCTAAGCAGTAGAAAAATCACACTTAGTGATTAGAGAAAAATTGGTAGTAGGCAATTGGCTTAGGAGTTTAGCATTAGCAGTGCGTAGTGTTTTCATAGGCTAGAATTAGGTACTTTGCAGAGATAGTTTTAGGATAGTTGCATAGCGATTGCCAACATGAATACCCCAATTAGGCTAGTGTGTTATAAGTCTCAAATTGTTTTCTTAGGCAATATTTCTAATAAGTGTTTGAAGAGGATGATGAAGAATATGCACTCACTGGCTATTATAGCCATGAAATGGGTTTTGGTACAGGATTGCCTCAAATATGAGGATAAGTATTGAGTTAACACTGATGTGTGCTCGCATTTTGTTGCCTCTATGCTGGATATTGGAATTGCCAAGCCCTTGATTTCATGCCTTTTCAAAGAAATCTTTTCAAAGAAGTACCTGAATGACCTCGGGGAGGTAGTGGAAAACACTGCATATGGTGGAGGCATTCCGACCGCGAGCGACCTTCATAGGTTCATAGAAGAGGACGTGGTTGTACTGTGGCTGCCATTTCTTAGTAGCTTTCACCTCTAGTCACAAGATGAGCACCACTAGAGGGTAACCTGTGCCTACCACTTCCTTTTTTGCATCTACAATGTGGTGTCTTTCTACGATATCGACTAATACATGGACTTCAAGAACCTGGTGTTCCCTCCACCTTTGGCCGTTGCTCCTATTAATGATGATGCTGCTACTGATGATGCCCCTATGGATGAAGATATTGTGGATGCTGTTGTTGATTCTTCCATTGTTGCTACGCATGCTATGGACTAAAGAATCCCATGTTCTTCCTTTTTTCCTTTTAAAAACTCATAGCAATTAGTCCATTTTTTGTATACATACCTAAAAAAGGATTTTTGTAAAATATATGAAAGAAGCAGAATAGAATTATATACTTTTGGAAGCATGGCCTTTGAGTCATTTCGACAATGTAAATATCAAAGCATATATATAATGAAAATATATCTTTATATAATCATCTTGTTATTTGCCTCTGGATTCTACAACTGGGTCATCTTTTTCTTTTCAACATACCTGTGTTAATTCAATTCTACATGTGGGTGTTTTATTTTTCTGTTCTCTTCAGCTATGAGTTTATTTTCCTGCTTTTCGCAATAATGGGTTACTTGTTCCTTTCTGCCTTGAACCATAGAATGAATAAAAATATTGACCAACAAAACAAAAAGGGAAATAAGGGAAAATCACTATAAACATATTTACATGGGTAGGATAAGAAAGCTTAATTAAATAATTTAAGGTGAATTCCATTGACCGAAATTCCTAGTGCTTCTTTTTCCATAGTTTCTAACTCATATGTATTATGTTCCTTGCATTGAATTATTCTAAACAGGCCTTCCCAAATGCTATCAAACTTCCCGTGCTGACGCGGCTTCGCAACACTTTCATTAAACTTCAACACTAAGTCTCCACATTTTAGACCTTGTTTGGATGCTTTCTTGTCAAACCACCTTTTAATGACTTATTGGCAGTTAGTCATGGCTATTAGGAACTTTTCCCTTTTCTCTTGTACTTCTAGCAACTCGGCTAGCTGCACCTCAATTGCGCCATTTTGTTCCACCTCAAGATATTTTAGTAATTACAATGCTGGAATCTCTATAGAGATAGGTAATAGCCCTCTATTCCATATACTAGCTCATATGGTGAAGTATTGAGGAATTTCTTAGGAGTTATGTAGTCTACCCAGAGCATTGCTCAGAGGTTTTTATGCCATTCCCTTGCAGGTAGTAGTTTGATGATGTTTTAAGGAATATTCCATGCATAAGTGAAATTTGACTCACCTTAGATCCTAGGAAAGCTTTAGCATTGTCAGAGGTGATAGTTTCAGGTGGGCTGAATCTTGTCACTAGTCCTTATAGGAAGTCCACTATCTCTACCTCTGTCGCATTCCTCAGTGGCTATCAAGATCCATTTATGTCCTACACTGGAGTTTGGGTTGATCATTCTGATGAAGTCCAAGCCCCATAGCATGAATGGCTTGTCAACCACTATCAGATTAAGGGGCATTACATAATTCTTTCTTATTTTTGTGAAGATCTAGCATTCTTTGTAGGTCTTCACCAAGGAGTAGGAATCGTTGAATAACATCGGTGAGAAGTACCTTGCGCACATGATTTTGATGGAAGTGGTCTTTGTGAAGAAATTCCCACCAGTAGAACTGCTGTGGTAAGTGTCAAGGATCCTTTTTTCTTGCTCCGTAGTGACACACCGTAATAAAATGCCATCAAAATTTCTCTTGAATAGGATCCCTTCAATGAGTGTGTATCTGATGTTTTACAACAATAGAATCTCCTCTTCTGAGAAGAAAGGCTTGATGGATATTTTCTTGTGTGCATAAACCTTACTCTATCTGCTAGCCAACAATCTTTGGACTCTAACTCTTTCATTAGGACTAGCTCCGACTGCTCCTCTTCAGTGGCCATTTCTTCATCATGCGTGAGATATTTGCACAGTCCTCTTCCCTGAATGATCTTTGTAGGCTTGACCTCGATGTCATATTCAAGGATCTTGGTGATCCAATTGACTCTTTTCTCAGTGATTTCTCCTTCCATGATGTATTCACACACACTAGAATGCGCGACATAGACAATCACCTTATTGCAAGAGATTAAGTGTCTGAACTTCTTGAGTCCCTTAACTATTGCAAATGCTTGCCTCTCTACAAAGTTGTAGTTTGTATCATATTCCTTCAAGGTCCAGGAGTGAAATGCTATCAAATGTTCTCCCTTGTGCTCATCATCTTTTTGAGTCAAGATAGTAGCAATGCTTGAATTTCTACTAAATACATACATTATGAAATTCTTTGATAAGTATAGATTGACTAGAACAGGAGTGGAGGAAATAGCATTCTTGACTTTCTCAAAGGCTTCTCTGGGTTCTTTTGTCCATTTAAATGTTTGATCCTTTTTTAGCATAAGGGTGATTGGCCTAATTATTCTTGCAAAATTAGAAATAAATTTGCTAACAAAATTTACCTTCCCCAAGAAGGACTAGACACCTTTCTTGTTGACCGAAAGGGGAAGCTCTTTGATTGATTTCACCTGCTCGGGATCAATTGAAATTCCTTCTTTGGACACTACATGCCCCAATAGCTTGCCTTGCAGTACTCTGAAGACACATTTTTTTGGGTTTAAGGATATCCCAAACTCCTGGCATTTCTTGAACGCCATCTCAAGGTGATCAAAATAATCATCTTTGGACTTGGAGAACACCGTCAAATCATCCAAATAGATTAGGATAATCTTGTTGATTAATTCGCTAAAAGTGATATTCATTGCCTGGTGGAAGGTGGCTCCTACATTTGAGAGGCCAAATGACATCTTAGCATATGCAAATGTTCCCCGGTAGTGAACGTTGTCTTATGTTGATCCTCCTCTTTGACCTGGATCTGATTGTAATAAGAGAAGCCATCTAATAAAGAAAACATCTTCGATCTTTCCATTGTCTATAGAATTGAATCCATTGAAGGTAGTGGGTAATGATCCTTCAAGGATGCTCTGTTTAGGTCCTGAAAGTTCACACATAGACAAATATCTCCATTCTTCTTCTGGACCGGGACTAGATTGGATACCCATGTGCTATTCTTAATTGAGAAGACAATCCACGACTAAATTAGATTTGTTAATTCTTGTGTCATTAGCACTTTAATCTTGGGATTCACTGGCCTCTTTTTTTGGTGGAACGATTTTGCACCTTCTGCCAACTCTATTGTATGGTGGATGATATCGGGATCATATCCCCTGAGGTCATTGTATGACTAGGTCACCACTCCATATTTTCCCAAAAAGTCGATAAGCCTTTCTTTATCATGATGTGGGACATCCTTCCCAACTTTGAGCTTTCTTCCATCTTTGACCTGAAGATCTGCATAGTCACCTTTGTCTGATACAAACTTTTTTTTTTCATTTCTTGCATCGTCACAATCGAAAAGATTCTTGAGAGTGACCAATCCTTTTGGAAGCTTGTTGGATTTTAGTTGAATAATTTTTCCTTTATAAGCTTCAATGATATTTGGTTGGACCTAATTGAAAAATTCTCCCGATTGTTGGATGAACGAGGAAATGTGTTCATCACTATCAAACACTTGCTAGCTTTGGTCATTGTCTAGAATGACTAGTTGGATTATCACTCATACTGAGTGTTGTGAACAAGGTAAGAGGCAGGATCAAACTGGGATCCGATTGAAGCCATGTGGTTTGCATCTGTATTTTGTTCTTGGGGCACCATCTGAATGTTGAAGGCTGCAAATCCCTCAATTAGGTCCAAAAATTGATGTCTATAGGATTGCATGTGAACATTCTTGGTCATAGAAATTGCTCAGACTTGATTGAATACTAGGTCAGAATCTCTAAACACCATTAATTGTTTTATGCCTATCTATTCCACAAGGCTGATACCTTGCACTAGTCCTTCGTATTCAATTTCATTGTTCGAGCAAGAAAATTGGAAGTAGACAAACCTTAGTGTCTTTTCATTCCATGGGGACATTAAATATATCTCGGCTCTTGCGCCATTTTTGCATCTTGCTCCATCGAAATACAACGTCCATAACTCTAGGGTTTGACTACTCTTTGGTTTTTTGATGACCTTTAGGAGCACTAGATCCTCATCGTAGATGACATAGGTGCCCAACTTGGTAGCATGGTAGTTTTAAAAAGGATCAGTATCCATATGTTCACTCAATAGAACATCTTCTTGATCCCAGTCCGATCTCCGATCACTTTTTCATCTTCCAGTAGCTCAACGTAATACATTTCTTGCTTGGTGATAGAAGTATGAGAGGCCTCAAATTTGATCATGGCTTCATTGGCCACATGTTTTGAATGCAAAGCTTCAGATTCTATCTTCATTTTTGCATCACACTTGGTCCTAAGGATCATGTGTGACCAATCCAAAGATAGGTATCCACCCACCTTTGAAGTAAATTCTCGGGATAGACAAAGGCCAAAAATGGGGGGAACATCTATGATCATAGTATCTTGCGACACTGTGATGCTGGGGTAGGTGAATAGAGTTAAGGGAAGGTCCTTGATGAGACTGAAAATTTCAACTCTATTTCCATCAAGCTGCATCACTCCCTTTTTTAAAGGTTCGTAACTGAGCCCTAAAGCATTAACTATATTTTTTGGCATAACTGTGGTTCTAGCACCAGAGTCAATCATGGAATTGTGTAATAAATTCTCTCCCACAATAAGCATTAAGAAGAAGGGTTTGGGTTTTAGGTTATCTCTTACCTCAATGGGAGCTTCCACTGTGCTATTTGTGAGAAAACTGGTTGGAGGTGATTGATCAACAACCTTTCCTTTGAGAAATTGCTCCTTTGGTTCCATGATTGGATCCTCCCAAAGCGCCTTCTGTAGTAATGCCTTCTACTATGGAATGGATAATATATCCCAAAGAGACATATTAGTAGATGATTTTTTCAACTATTCCACCATGTTGAAGGGTGGCAAATTCAGAGATTTCTGCTCTTGTGCTCTTGTTATAACAATTTCCCTCTGTGGTAGCCATTGTGGTACAATGACGGAGGTACCAGGCATTTGGACGGAATCAATTTTAAGTGGTAGATTGACTAGTTGTGGGACAACTAGTTTTCCTGTGAATCTCCTCTTCGAGCGAGTGTTGCAATCAGACTATACTTGCGGTGTTTTAGATGTGGATACATCATTGGGAAAAAAAGTTGCTTCTTCTTCTTCTTCCATCCATGAGAATAGTGTGTGATTAGGAGTGATGTATACTTCTTGTTCTAGTGACATCCCCTACATTTGTGTCATGATCACCACATTATCCATTTGTGAAGAGGCATATACATAGATTCCAAGATTTGACGTTGCGTTTTGGTTGCACTGCTCTACCACCTTTTGTTGTAGGTTACCGCGTGGATAGTTTCGAGGCATATGTGAATCACCAAAAGGGAAGTACCAGGGTTTGGTGTCATCCACTAAATTTTTCTACCTCGTGGTGAGCTCTCTACTCGAGTTTAGATTGGTGCTTTGAAACAAAGTGGGTACCAACACTATTTGATTTGTTTACGCAGTATAGATTTGTGCGAGCGCCTCCTTGGAATTTATTTTATTGGTAAGAGGACCTTCTTCCTTGATAATTTTGGTAAGTAGCCTTTGGAAACACAACCTGGTTGCACTGGATAATAGTTATCTCATTGGCCATGGCCTGCAACATCTACTTGACGTCACTCATATCTTCCTTTGAAGAGTCGGATGTGGAAGCAATATTCTATGGTGTGCTCATATATGTGTACATAGACTGGGGAGGAGTTGGTGTGCTAGTAGAAGGAATCTCCTGAGCAGGGACCGATATTTCTAGAAATATAGGAATGATGGGAAGAGGTGGCAAATTTTTGGTGTCTATCAAATTGTTCTTTGCCTTGATAGAGACGTTGTAGGTGCTTGGTAGTGTGGTCTTGCTGAGAGATTGGATCTTCATTGAAATGTTGAGATTGATATATTTTAAGTAGAACATGAATGCCATATCGGGAGGTGGGTGGCTATCAACTTGGATTCTCTACAAGCTTGTATGGAACTAGGTGTTGAAGTCAGCCATGGCTTCATGTGGGGCCTGCTTTATGACTGACAACTGATAATATAGTGAAGATAAGTCTCCTTCGTTTGAAAATATCTGATAGAAAGGATCTTTGAGCTCATCCCAGGTACTGATAATGTTTTCTTGTAACATTCGGTACCAATCTAGTGCCTTGCCTTTGAAAGAGGCGGTGAGCAACCTTAGTGCTATATTTTGGTCTATAATGTCGTGTACTAGACATACATCCACAACATCCTATAGATATTCGAATGGTGTTCTCGAGCCATCTCCCGTGAATTTAGGTATAGAATTTAGGGAAAAAATTAGGATAGTGGCCCAAACGATAGGTGCTACTGGTGCTACAAGAGGACTTCTAGCATCCCATGCCACATAATTTTTGTTAGCAATAGGAAACATGGCTAGCGGAAAGGGTGGAGGAAGCATAACATTTACTAATTGGGTCACGGGCTATTTTTTCCCTAATGGCGGTACTATTAAACCAAGATTATTTTTTGTTTGGAACCTAGTAATAGGCTGATGGCTCATACATCCTTCTTAAAAGTAGATTCATTCAAGTTCAGTCCCACTGGGTGTGCTAGGAAAAATAAAAACTATTGATGCCAAAATTTGGCAAGGTAACAACCCTTTGTGGGAAACTTAGTCTATGGGGGACTTATTGTGCTAGACTAAGTGACCTATGGATTTTTAAAGAAGCTGGATTCTTCTAGAATTGGGGTTTGGAAAGGGGAAAGGAAAAAAATATAAAATTAAAAGATCTAAGGAAATGCACCAAAATTTAGATAAAAGGCACAATATATCAATCTTTGGGATATGATCTAAGGGCCCACTTAGCAATATTCTATCCTAGAATAACATAAATTAAAGATTGAAGTATGAACAACTCATTCAATGACATAAAATAATCTTCACACCCATTTACTGAAAAGAGGAGTCAAAAGACATGATCTAAACCAACAAAATTGCATTCAAATTATAGAATTTCTACAAATAGACCATTCAAACAATAATTGCACAGTATAAAGTTTATCAATAACATAAGAAAAAAGAGAGGCTGAAGAATGACACAGTCTGCGAGTTCTTGCAATAATCTAAACAATAAAAGGCTTGGTGTCTCTCTAAAATCCTGTAATTCTTGAACCCATGGAACTTTGATCAAGTAGCATGTAATCTTCCAACCCCCCCCAAAAAAAAAAAAAGAGTAGTATATATAGTGAGCATCTCCACCGCCTGGCAAACAATAACTAAAAAGATTCAAAATCTTGAGTAATGATGTCACAACAATGATTCCCCTTGGCCGTTGTAACAGAAAAATATTCAGGTCCCATAGCATTTGGTCCCTCCCCATCCAGGTGCATCCCTTGCGAATGATGACAATGGTCCCATCCAAACAAGTGTCATCTCCTAGTTTAGGCGGTTAGAATACATGGCAACATATCATAGCCCATAGTTCATTCCATCTATTTCCTTGAAGAAGCATTCACCAAAGAGACGTGTGGTAGCATTTTGCAACCCATAATTCATTCCTCCCATTTTCCATTGATGGCTTGTTCTAGGAAGACAAGTGGAGCATGCCTTTTTCATTGGTGTCAACTATGGGGTTTGCCGAATCATATGCAAATGAAGGCAACATGGCCAATGGTCGGAGCCCGATTCAATAGTGAGAGGAAGAAACCTTTAAGTGTGCACGGCAATGACATGTGGAAGCATGGCAGAGACCGTTTGAAAGATGAAGGGAAGAGTTCCTTCAAAGAGTGCTGAGCAAACATGTGGCAGAGGCCAGTGATCATTTATCAAAAGGGGCTGATGATGTTCATTGGAGGCATGGGCTGGTACTTAGCAAAAAAAGAAAAACCCGAAGGGCCAATTATGTAGTGTCCAAAGAAGGAATTTCAAGTGATCCTGAGTTGGTTTTACATCACTTTCCATTGTTTCCTAATGCCAAACCAGTCAATTTTTTTTAAAGGAAAATGCACCCCCAAATTGCCCTATTGCCAAAAGCTGAGTTAAAGAAGTTACTTGATGTTGGCTTCATTTGACCTATTGACTATGTAGAATGGATTTCCAATCTAGTACCGATAAAAAATCCAATAGGTGGAATTCATATTTGTATTGATTTCATAGATCTTAACAAGGCATTCCCTAATGACGACTTCCCTTAGTGGACAAACATTGATATCATAGTAGACTTGATAGCAGGCTATGAGATGCTATCCCTCATGGACAATTTCTCGGGATACAATCAGATCAAGATATCTCTTCAAGACTAACATAAGAAAACTTTCACATATCCTTGGGGAACATATTGTTGGAATGTCATGCCATTTGGATTGAAAAATGCTAGATCTATATATCAACGTGCCATGACCCTGATATTTCATGACCTCATGCACACACTCATGGAAGATTATGTGGGTGATCTATTAGGAAAATAACTATTAAGGGGCAATCATATGTGAGTGTTAGGTAAGATTTTAAAGATACTAGAAGAATATGAAGTATGGTTGAATCCAAAGAAATGTGTGTTTGGAGTAACATCAGGCAAGCTCCTAGGGTACACTATCTCCAGAAGAGAAATTGAGGTTGATCCTACCAAAGTAAAGGCTATCATAGACATTCAACCACCAACAAGTATAAGTTAGCTATGAACACTCCAAGGGAGATTACAATCCATCTGAAGGTTCATCATGCAACTAGTAGATACGTGTCAACCATTCCAATACCTGCTAAGAAAGGGGGTACCACTTATGTGGACTGATTGATGTCAATAAGCCTTTCATTTGATAAAATATTATCTATTGGAACCACCTATTCTCATGCCTCCTATTGATGGTAAACATCTCATACTTTACATATCATAAAATAAATTAGAATTGGGGAATTACAAGCATAAAATGACAATGATGGAAGAAAAAGATAAAATTATTACATCAACCGTACACTTGTGGGATACGAGCTCAACTATAGTCCCATTGAATGTTCCTGCCTTGCTATGGTTTTTTCCACTCAAAAACTTAGGCACTACATGTTGAACCATCAAACGAAGCTCATCGCCAAGATAGATCCCTTAAAATTTATCCTAAGCAAAGCAACCTTGATAGGTTGCTTAGCCAAATGGGTGATGATACTAAGTGAATACAAAATTTAGTATGTTGAGTGGAAAGCAATAAAAGGACAAGTTATAGTTGACCAACTTGTAGATGCACCCACAAAAATAGATTATCCATTGGTATCGAACTTCCCAAATGAGTCTATATTCACACTAGACACATTAGTCACATGAAATTTATATTTTGATGGATCTCACATGAGTCATGGCTCAAGATCAGGCATATTATTTGTTACACCCCAAGGTGATACCATACCAAAGTCATTTAGAATTGCTTTTTCTTGCACCAACAACATAGTAGAATATGCAACACTACTCATAGGGATTCACATGGCTATCAAATGGAAGATCAAAAGCCTTTAAGTATATGGTGACTCATAGTTGGTTATCCAACAAGTTAATGACAACTATGACAAAAAAGATGAGAAGTTCACTCCTTACAAAATGGACGTTTGATAGTTTTAAGTAGTAATTTTATGACATCATCTTTTGGTAGGTCCCTCAAATTCAAAAAAAGGTGGCCAATGCAATAGCCACAATCAGTTCTCTCTTCTAGAAATTATAAATAATGTGCTACAATATGAGTTATTGGTAGAACAACTGTTGATCCCTACCTTCGATATCCTTGAATCTGAGATGGTGTGTGAACTTGTTGGTCCTAATTCCCCTTGGTACAAATATGTTTATGACTATCTACATGACCAAGTTATCCCTCCTAACCTATCTGCCAATCAACACAAAAATTTCATCCATAAGACTTCTAGATACACCATCATTGATGACACTCTCTATCACTAAAGCCTAGTCAACACCCTCATGAGATGTATTGATACTGATGAAGAAAAAGCAACCTTACAAGAGGTACATGAGGGTATATGTGGCACTCACTCTAGTGGCCCCACTCTAGCTAAGAAGGTCATGTGTATTGGATACTATTGGCCCATGATGGAATGTGATGCATACTACTTTATCATGAAGTGTCGAAAGTGTCAGATACATGGAGACCTTATACATACTCCAGCTCAAGAACTATATCCAATCACATCACCATGGCCCTTTGCCTAATGGGGACTTGACCTCATAGATAAAATCCATCCCACCTCATCCAATGACCATAAGTTCATTATCACAGTGATCAAGTATTTCACCAAATAGATTGAGGCTATTCCCATGATGTACGTTACTGGAAAGCAAATATCTAAATTCATCCTTAATTATATCATTTGTCGGTATGGTGTCTCGTAGTCCATCATTACTGATAACGGTCATCCCTTTAATAACTAGGATGTCTATCAATTATGCTAGAATTTTCACATTCAACATCACTTTTCCACTCCATACTACCCACCAGGTAATAGCCAAGATGAGGCGTCTAACAAAACCATCATCAAAATCCTCAAAATTACTGTCAATGATGCTGGTCGTGACTAACACCTTCAACTCAATCCTACCTTATGGGCCTGCTACACTAGCATTTGAACTCCCATAGGAGCCACACCATATTCCTTAGTCTTTGGTTATGAGGACATCTTGCCTATTGAGGTCTAGTTTCCTTCCTTGAGTGTATCTATGCATGGGCTTGTTGATGATGATGAGTATCATGTATCCATACTGCATGAGTTAGATTTTTTAGATGAACAAAGAAAAACTACATTGTCCCATATACAAGCTTATCAAAATCATCTTTTTCATAGCTATACTAAAACAGTTCTAATCAAACACTTTGACATTGGTGACTTGGCCTTAATGGAAAATCCTAAGAATCAAGTAGAAAGGGAGAGGCCTAGTAAATTTGAACCTAATTGGTTGGGTCCATACATTATAAAAGCTATATATAGATCTAGAGCTTATTAGCTTTCTACTCCCAAATGGGAACTATTGTTAGAGCCTATCAATAGCTTACACTTGCAAAAAATTTACACCTAGCTTTCAGAGAGCCTTGTCAACACCTAAAAATACAAAAAAGTTGAAAAATAAAAAAAATCACCTTGATGAAAACCTAGAAAATAGGCATCTTGTGTGACCACAAAAAAATTCAAAAAATCAAGAAAATATTAAAGAGAAGTAATTCATCCAATAGTGAAAACCACTCTGGTGGTGCTTTGAATAAGTACCATGGTGAAAACTTGGAAAACATGTGCCATGTGTAGTGAGTCTTTGCACAATCATCTACCATCATTCTATCTGGTTTTCAACTTCTCTCATAATAAATTCACCTCCATGCTTCCTTGTGGCATCCATAATAATTCTTTGTTGTCCTTCCCATAGCGTTGAATAGTTGGCAGTATACATTTTTTTTCCTTCCATATCCATCCACAATAAGGCTTATCAAATTCCATTCCTAATAATTGGTCCTATACCTTACTGGGGGAAAAGAATTGACTCACATCTTCAATGGATTCTAGACTTGGTATTAGAGATCACTATATCAAAAATCCAAAAGAATCAAAACATGTCACAAATCCAAAAAAATCAAAACATATCAAAAATCCAAAAAAAATCAAAACATGTCAAAAATACAAAAAAATAAAAACACACTGGTCTTCACCCAACAAATAGATGTGCAAGCTAGAAATATATCTAGGTGATTACCTTCTTTAGGTTCACCAAGGATGGCCAATCAAATTTCCACAATAAATAATACTTTGAAAAACCATACACCATTAATAAATCCTATCCTAGGAACTTTAAATCCATCCTAGAATCTACTATCATATCAACCCCATTTCCATCAAACCCTTACCACACCAACACTTATCCAAGTTATGGATAGGAGGTAAATGTTATGCATGGCACATGACAGCTAGCTAAACCATTCTTTGAGCAATCAATGCCATCACTCAACCAAAATTAGAATACCTAGTTAGCTTCAGAGGTTGAGGTCATGAAAATGATGTTGAATCAAGTGAAAAATGAAATATCTTGTTTTAAAGTTAACCCTCCAAAAGAAAGGAACACTCACAATCAAAACAATGGCCAAGGGTTTAACCATACCTAGAGAAACAACCAAAATAGTGGCAAAGGTTTTAATCACAATCAAGGGAATGACCAAATTAATAGAGGTTTCTAAAATAGAGGGTTCAATCCCTAAAAGGGTAATCGAGCTTGAAATACCCGACCTAATAATGAAGGGGTTCCCAATCCATTGGATGGTGCTAATGTTGTAAATTCGGTAGACAACATTGGCTATAGGTTTCATGAAGGCCAATTGCTCAAACATGCAAAAAATGCCATCATTAATGCATCTAGTAATTCTTAAACCTCTACTAGTGGCATGGATGCTATGATGGTAGAATCCTACGAGACTAACCCAGGACACTTTGCTTAAGAAGAGGATTTCACATTTCCATTCAAAAATGAAAATGAACAGGAAGGTGTGGATATCTTGGCCTTCTAGCAAAAAAAAAGAAATTATAATCTAAGGGGTAGGAAAGAACCTTTAACTAATGGGATTCCACCAAGTTCATATCCAAATCCCTCAGACCCTCATGCATATAACAATCCTCCTACCCCAAAAGAACCTTTTGTGTGGAAGAATATATCCAATAACTTCATACCCTACACAACCCCAAATTAGTATGAAGAAAAATACAACGTTGTGGATGATTTAGGAAAGACAAAAGAAAAAATCTCCATCTATGACATGTTGCCTGATCCAAAAGGAAGCTTTGTTAAAATCATTAGGAAACCTCACTGGAGATTCTGTTGGTCCCATTCAAAAGGATAAGGGATAACCCTCAATACCTCTAATGCCATGGCTACTATATTCAAGGATAAAACCAGAATCCCTCCCTTTTTATTGATAGTATGCATGTTTGGTAAAAATGTAAATAACTACCTAGTAGACTTTGGGAAATCATGTAATATCATACCTTACTCCATATGCCAAAAGTTAGGAGTAACCCCTACACCAACCAATAGAGTTGTAGTCCAACTAGATAAAACAAAAGTCAAAGTCACGAGGGAATTATTAAAGAATGTCCATATGCAATTAGTTTCTGACCCTAGGATTTAGGAATACATTGATATACATGTAGTAGACATCCATGACATGTACATGATGCTCCTCAATCAAGAGTGAACTATAAATCTAAGAGGATGGTTCTAAATAGCCTTCACCCAACTTTGGTTACCATGGAAGGGATTGAATAACTAGATAAATATTGACACTGAACCTAAGTTGAAATATACAATAACTGCATATAGTACCCCAAATGAGGTGGTATTTATAGAATTAGACTTAGGTCTATATAGAATGAATGAAATTATGATGATGTTGTTAAAAAGTGAAGAACAACCAGAAGTGGAAGGTCCCATCAAAGGACTGCATGAATTTGATACTGTAAATCATGTTTTCCAAGATTTTCTAAATAAAATGCATAGTGATATAACTAACATTGGAGAGTATGTAGATACCTCTGTATTGTTGTTACCAGGATGGTGTAGGATCCATGAAGCAAAAAAAATTGAGTTCACTTTCCTAGCTTGTTAAGATGCTTGGAAAGAGTCAAAATGATGCACTATCCAAAGTTGAGAGACCAAGACTTAGAAGTGAACACAATAGAAGATGAAAGTTCTGATTCATTGAATCAATTGACCTTAGAGGATGAGAAAGATACTGAAGAAGAAAGTCTCACTCTTCCCATAAAGGACCCTCTTAAAGAAGAGGTTTTGAGATCCACAAAAAAATATTTCAGAAGATGTGGGGAAGGAAATAAGAAAACCAATGATCATTGACCAACATAGTCCATAAAAGGACATTATCCCACCAACATCACTCTCAGAAAAGTAGGCAATATAGAAGCTTATATTCTATGTATCTAAGTGCAAACAAGTAAACAGTGTTAGGATTTAATTGGTAAACCCACAATGAAAATCTTTGTTGGGTTATTTCAGATTACAGTTCACATGCACCAACAATGTCATAGAGTATGAAGCTCTGATTAGGGGTCTATTGTTAGCTCACCAAAAGAAGGTCAAGCAATTGTTCATAGTAGGGGATTCCTAGTTGATTGCAAGACAAGTAAGGAGCCAATATTCTTGTCACGGCAAGAGATTAGCTGCATAATTTTGAAGCCTTTAACATAAAGTCAGTCCTTAGATGAAAAAATTATATTGTAGATGCCCTCATTGCTTTTGCTAGTTCTTTAGAACCTATGACGGGTTATTGCCTAAAACTATTTTCAATAGAGATGGTCCCTGTACCATCAATTCCAGATAATATCACTAATTATTAGGTATTCAATGATGACCAACATATCCTTGAATTCATTACTAGCTCTGGGATCTTCTCTACTTAGATTATTGATGAATGTGAAAGGGATCCATTTGAGATAGTAGAGGATGACATTATTAACTTGAAAACAAACACTATCCCAAAGGGTATGGTGGCATTGGAAATTGATATTTGATCATGATAATACTACCAAGATTTAGAAGACCACCACTGACTCAAGTGGGAGTAAAAGTGATCTCCACAATTTGGGAGACAAATGGGATAAAAGAGAATTTTCTATTAGATGAATTTATACCCTGGAAGAAAGGAATGGGATGATAAAATCCTTGATAGATTATAGAGAGGTAATTTATTGGAGTTATAAAGAACTCAAGACATATGATACCTCAATCATCACCCATACTATCCCTCTACTAAAATATACTAATCCATTCAGGTAGAGGAAGCACCCAGTGAGTGCATTACTAGAGCCTTTAATTTAGAAATAATTTCAAAAACTACTGAGTTCTAGAATCATTTATCTAGTGCAATACTCCACTTGGGTGCCCAACCTAGTATCAGCACAAAATAAAAATGGAGAGATCCAGTTATGCATGGAATTTAGAAATATTAACTGGGCTTTGGAGAAGGACAATAACCATTTCCTTCACTTGGAAAAGTCTTGCAGATAGTCAATGGGTCCCAAATGATGTTCTTCTTGGATGGTTACTCAGGGTACAATCAAGGGATGGTTAAAGAGAAGATGATAGATTGAAGAATGATTTTACTACAAAGTGGGGCACCTTTGCATATAGAAGAATGCCATCTAAGCTCATTAATGCAGGAGCCACTTTCCAAAGGGAAATGGATATAACATTCAAAGGGCTATTTGGAAAGTGAATCATTATTTATATGGATGACCTAATCATATTTTATAAGAATAGAAGTAACCATGTGGTTGATTTGTGCAAGATACTTCAGCACTGTAAAGATTCTGGGATCTCTTTGAATCCCAAGAAGTGCATCATTGATGTGATAAAAGGAAAGCTTCTCAATCACATCATATAGGAAAAAGGTATTTCTATAACAAACCCAAAAAGGATTGAATCTATTATGAAGTTGGCTTACCCTAATCATAGGAAATAATTAAAATCTTTGTTTGAAAAGATTAATTTTTTAGGAATTTTATCATGGGTTCACGAAGATCATTCCAACATTGAATGATATGCTAAAAAAAGATTATAAAATTGAATGGATAGCTAAGTGAAAGAAATATTTTCAAGAAATTAAAGAGGTTATCACTAGTGCGCAGGTACTGGCTAGCCTATATTACTCAAGGCCATCCCATGTTTACACCTTAAATTCTAGTCATTATTGCATAGGTGTTCTTACATAAAAGAGTGAGGAAGGAGATAGGAGTCCAATTGCATTCATGAGTACTCTCTTTAAGAACACTAAAGTAAGATATATTAACTTGGATAAATAGTCATTTCCTCTCATCAAAGATATTAAGAAATTTGGGCATTATATATTGAGGAGAAAAGCGATTTCAATAATCCTTGATGTTGCACAATCAAGTCTATGTTGATGCAAAAAAAACTTGGGGAACAACACATGAAGTGGATGGTGACACTCCAAGAGTTTGATATGGATATACAACCTATGAAATTAGTAAGGGGTCAAGGACTTTCGAAAACCATGACGGGTGTAGATCAACAATTGGTTTTCCAATAATATACACAAAAGGACATCACCTCAGATGACTAGTATATGGATATTTTCCAATACCTACTATTTAATAGATGTCTTGATCACATGAGTTTTGCATAGAGGCGAGCCTTAAGATCAAGAGTCAATCTTATATGATTAAAAGTGGAGTATTGCATAGAAGAAATTATGAAGGAATTTACCTCAGGTTCCTAGATAAAAAGGTTGTTCTCTCTGTTTTAATATAATTCCATGACACTTATTTGGAATAGGCCATTATTCAGCCGAGGTAACAACCCATCAAATGTTTCATGATAGGTACTAATGGCCTACCTTGTTCAAAGACACTTTCCAACATGTGAAGACTTGTCATGTGTGCCAAATTGGAGCTAGTAGAGAAAGAAATGTGCCTATATCATTGCAACCAATATATGAGGTACACCCTTTCACCCAAAGGGTCCTTGATTTTATTGGTATGATACACCCTCACTCTTCTACATGGCATAGATTTATTTTGGTAGAAACTTATTATTGCACGAGATGGTTTGAAGTGATTGCTTACAGACAATTCACTACTAACATTGTTATCAATTTTTTGGAAGATCAAATCATGACTAGGTTTGGAATGCCCTTCACATTGGTATGTGACAATGGACCTTCCTTTTCTTTATTACAATTAATGCATTGGGAATTTGAGTATGGTGTTATTGTTGAGTATTCGTAAAATTATTATCCCTAGGGTAATGGAGTGGCTGAATTTACAAAAAAGTATAACAGGAGTGATAAAGAAATTGCTAGATAGAAACCCAAAAGATTGGCACTCCCACATTAAGTTTTCTTTATGGGCTGACTAGACTAGGATTAAAATATATTTAGGGACTTCCCCTTATCAATTACTCTATGGTTTAGAGCTAGTTTTCCTAATGAACCTTAGAATCCCAACCTTGAAATTTATGTAAAATTATCTAGAAATAGATTACAAAATATAAATTAGGTTGATGAATTTGCTAGAGTTGGATGAAAAACATACAACTACACTGGAACATGTATCAAAACATCGATATGTGGTCAAATGATGGTTTGAAAAATGAGCTAAAATTAAGACCTTTAGGATCTCAGACCTTGTCCTATTATGGGATAAATACAAGGAAAAGAAAGGAATCCATTCAAAATTTGATAAAATTTTGATAGGCCCTTACCAAATCTTTGAGATTTTGAGGGAGAATGATTTTAGGATCAACAAAATGATTGGAGAAATTTTCCCATTTCCTATTATTGAGAAATTTCTTAAACACTACACTTTAGATCCTAGGGAAAAGTTTGAATCTTTCATGTAAATAGGTAGGCTAGGTTTGGTTGTTTCTTTCGTTTGTCCTTTTCTGTGTCTTTTTTTCCTATTGTTGTGGTTTTTTCTTATTTTTCCCTTTTTATTTTCTATGTTTGTGGTATCTTTTGAGTAAAAGGCTCGAGTATCTACCATGAAGGGAGTGAATGAGGTATTTAAAAAAAATATTTTCCTTGTTGAGCTTCAAGGTTCACTAATTTACTATTTAAATTCAGAGCCTTAATTTATATGACATACAAGGACAATTGTTCTTGGAATTCAGTTGCTTGGATCTCAATATTTATAAATGCTGAAGAATCAAGATTAGAAATAGAAATGAAGGCTAGTGACCACCGTGATTCCCAATCCAATGTCGGGTGATAGGATGGAAGAAGAAAAAAAAGAAAAAAAAAGGATTAATGAAAAATTTGATTCAAATAACCTCTACCAAGGCTATGGACACTCGACTGGTAGTAGAGCTAGGTTTGAGGAAATCAAAAGTATCTTCATCAAGGCTATGGATGCCTAGCTGGTAGTGGAGCTATTCCCAGGTCACACCAACTATAGCTTTGAGAAAAATAAAAGAAAAAAGTGTAATAAGGTAGTTGGAAGAAAGGAAATATCAAATAAATGGTCTTGATTTGATGGTTATTATATTTGATTAATGCTTCTCTTGTGAAAGGATTAATCACATGCACACACATCAAAATCCATGCAATTTTTCGTGAAGGGTAAAATTGGTTGAATACTTGGATACATTTTGACTCCATTGTTTAGTGTTGAATTTGTGACACCTTTGGGTCTAAGCCTGTTGGAAATATTTGAAGGCATAAATACTCTATGAGAATTTTTTTCTTTGGTTACTATTTTTTGTGCTTTCTCACTCACACCCCTCTTGGATTTTTGGAAAAATGGGGACCCCCCTCTTTTGGCTTTGGGTGTTATGTATTTTCCCCTTTTCCTTTTCCTTTTTTTCTTTTTCCTTTGTTTCTTTTCTTTTCGTTGCTCTATTTGTCTTGTTGGAGGTTGAGTGTCGGGCTTCCAAGGAAGGGTATACCTTCCTTGTTGGGCCCAACCCCTAGTTTCTCCTTGTTCCTTATCAGCCATCACTCACCTAGCTTTCATTGGGCTTCACATGTTAGGTTTAGTGCTTACTTAAAAGATCTGTTGGTGGGGTACAATGGTGGCACCTCGTTTGGTGTGTAGGTCACATCAATCTTGTTAGGCACATAAAATAAGAATTTGAATTAAATGGTTATGTTTTTGAAAGTTAATATTATCAACCCATGTATTGGAATGTGCCAATAATGAAGGTGATCAAAGGGGTATTAAAAAAAGACTTCATTTATTTTACATTCACCCATTTAAACAAGCATGATTTTTTCAAGGATCTCTTTAACTATCCACCATTATTCTGAGAAAGATCGACTTGTTTCTAAGTGTGAGGGAATGTGTGCATTTAGAGTTACTTGACTAGTTTTCATTCTCAACATGGTTGTCTTGTTGCTTGCTTGTTCGTGTGCTCGTGTGTTGCATTATCTTGGGTTGGCTCGTCCTTCTTCCTCCAAATGCCCCTCATATTTTCCAGGTTGGTTGATTCTTGCACCTTTGAATTATATTTTTTTTTATGTAATTGGTTTTCTTGGCATGAGTGTGTATTTTGGGTTTTGGGTTTGTTGGTTTGTTGCTTGGTTTCATTTTTGTCTTCTCATTGATTTTTTTTCTCATTTTTGTGTTTTTGATTTTTGGGTTCCTAGTCTGGTTTTGGAATTCCTCTATTCTTTTCTTTTCATTTCATTTTTACCATTTATTTTTCTCTCTTGCATTTTTCTCAACTCTTTTTCCTGCCAAATCAAGTTCCTTGTTGGCACATCGATTGATGATATTTGTGACATCATCATTGAGCATTAGACTATGGTATTCCCTTGATATTTTCAATTTTTTTAGTTTTGGTAACTATCAGGATTTTGGCTTCACTATTCCCTCTTATTCCCTACTCAAAGTGGTGCAGGAGCACCTAGGAAACACTAGGCAATTAGGAAGTCTAGGATGCATTTTTTGTTTTTGATGTTTATCATGAAGGTCATGTTGACCATTGAGTAGAGAAGATAGTTTAGGGATGTGTTTGATCTCTAGGATAGAAGTTGAGGAAGGGTGGATGAGTTTAGAAACTCATTTTACTTTGTTTACTAGAAATTGGCAAAAGTTGCAAAATGTTGCATTTTGCAACTTTGCCACAAAGTAACTGATATGTCTGACCAAGGGGAGGCATAACTACTTTTTTTGGCCAATATAAGGTGTGCCTCAACCTGAGAGCAGGCCTGGAAGCATTGGCATTGTGGTGAAATTTTGTGAAATTGAAGGAAAACAGTGTTTTGTGGGTTATTTTTTGATTTTGCTTCAAAGTAGAGCTTTAATGGATTGAATTTGTTACTGTTTTGTACGTAGGATGTAGAGTTATTAGTCTTCAAGTTATGCGTTCCATCTATTAGTCTTTTTGATTCGATTTCAATCATTGTTTGTAAATAGTTTGCTTTCACCCTATTGCTGGTCTGAACCCAACAGTTTTGGAAAAATGGAGATTTAGTTCACTTTCCCACTGTACAAATTGTACAGCCTTTTGGGAATAGTGACTAGACTCCATGTGTGTAAATATGGTAGGTTTTAGGGTTTTTGTGACCATAGGAGCTGTTGGAAAAGTCTAGCCCTAGGCGAGCTAGGAAGAGTCTGGCTAGGGAAGACAAGGAGTGCAGAGCACATAACTTGCAAGGGTGATGAAATTTTGTTGAATTTCCTTTTTGAGAAGTTAGATGTGAGTCTTTCCAAGACTTGGTATTCAAGAAGAAACTCCATCAGTCCATCTAGTGTGAGAAACACTTAGCAAATCGAAAGTAGCAAGAAAGGGCTTAAAACTATAGTTTTTGTCCATTTTCAAGTGGAGGCGTTGTACGAGCAGTTAAGACCCAAGACCTTGAAAATCCTTGAGAGGTGTCCATTTTAAGAAAGAACCTCAAAGAAAGATTGGGGGTTTTTTGGAGAAATTGAGAGAGTCAACCAGTTTTCTCAGAGAAGGAGACCTATTTGGGGCTCTTAGGCTAGTAGCCTTTTTAACCCTAAATGAGGGTTTGATGAAAGCGACCAAGAATGGAGCTAGGAGGATACTCAAGAACCAAAATTGGATGGATTGCAATGAATTGAAACACCTCCACACCCCTGCAAATCAAAGTTCAAACTTTGGAGGTATAGTTAGTCTTTAGGGCAGATTAAAGGCTAAGGAAGAGTTAGAGTTAGTGCACCAAGATTGACTTGGTTGGTTAATTTGTGATAGTAGTGGGGTTGGCCAGAAGAACCAGGGGTACCTAAACATGAGAAGGGTCCTATAGGTTAAGGTGGTGAAGCAAAAAACCAAGGAGGTCTTGCAAGCAAGAGCTAGAGCAGGAATCTGTGATTGATTCCTCCAACCCCCTTCCCTATTAGATTGGTATCAAAGCAAGAAAAAGATTTGGGATAGAATAATATATGCCAAAGGTTGAGTCTAGTGATTCTACCGTCATGGTGACAAATGAAGAATTGGCCAAGATGGTCGAAGGACAGGAGGAAGACAATAGGCTATTGAGGGAAATAATAGACCAACTTGAGCAAGCATTGAATGATGCATAGTTCGAAGGAAGGGTATCAAAGAAAGAAGAGGTTGCAGAGGAAGACAAGACCCCTGAACCTGACCCTGTTTTGAAAGAAGAGCCTTTCTTGAAAACATTGAAGACTTTGAGTGGAAAATCACTTCAAGGCATACCACTGTTTAGTGGGAAAATGGAAGTTGATCTAGTCATGGATTGGATAGAGGGAATGGAAAACCATTTTGAGTGTGATGGAGTCACTGAAGCACAAAAGGTAAAGGTGGCCAAATCAAGATTAAGAGGTTCTACCTTGACATGGTGGAAGTTCATTCAGACAGAGAGGGAAAAGGAAGGCAAGAAGCCTATTTCTACTTGGAAAGGTATGGTTGCAAAAGTGAGAAGCATACATGCCAGATGATTATGAAATTCAGTTGCACAAGAACAGGTAGAGCTTGAGACAAAGAGACCAAGATGTGAACACTTACACTGAGGAGTTCCAAAAACTTTGTATGAGGTCTAATGTTTTAGAAGATGAAAGTCTCAAGGTGGCTAGGTATCTTAACGACTTGAAGTGGAACATCCAAGAGGAGATGACTCTTCTAAGTCCTAAGACAATACACCAATGTTACCAATTAGCTATAAAGATTGAGGAAAGAAGCAAGAGGAAACAAGACCAAGCTTCTAAGAGCAGAGGTAAAGGCAGAGATCAAAGAGGACATAGAGGTGGATTTCAAGGTAAAGGGACTGAACAAAGAAATCAGGGAGAGTCTAAACTCATAGAGCATGGACGTGAAACAACTTCTAGAGGAGGCTATGGAAGAGGTAGAAGACCTCAAGGAGGTTCAAATAGAGGAAGAGGAGTAGGCAAGAGTAATTCTTACTTTGCTAATATGAAGTGTTACCATTGTGGACAAGTAGGACATCCAACTTATAGGTTCCCAGAGAAAGCATCTTCATCAAACACTGAGAAGAGAGTGGCATATGCTCAAGAGGACACCATGAGTACTAAATCACCATAGGTTAGTCACATAGAATAAAAAATGGGCGAGAATCTGATGTTTAGGAGAGTTTTGATCAGACAACCGGTCAAGGAAGAGCCAAAACAAAGAAGAGCTTTATTTAGAGTGAGGTTCAAAATACTTGGTAAGGTGTGTAAGGTTATTGTGGATTCAGGTTCAACAGATAACATCATCTCAGAAGAGGCAGTAAGGAAGTTGAAATTGGAGAAGGTACCCCACACTAACCCCTACAAAGTAACATGGTTGAACAAAGGGCAGAGTGTTCTTGTTAATGAGCAAGTAACGGTGGATTTTTCCATTGGAGGGTACAAGGATAAGTTGATTTGTGACGTGTTACCCATGGATGCATGCCATATTCTATTGGGCAGACCATGGTAGTATGACAGAGGTACCATCTATGATGGAAAATCCAATACTATCTCATTCAAGAAGGATGGAAGGACATTCCAATTGCAGTCACTATCAGATGCGGAAGAAGGACAGTTAAAGACCCCTAGTGTCTTATTAAGCAGTGGCAAGGAGTTCCTTAACACTCTACATCAAGGAGGTGAAGGATATGTGGTTATGGTGCAACCCAAGGAAGAAGACAAAGCAAAGAAGACAGTCATACCCAGGGCAGTCCAAAAGTTGCTTGAGAAGTATAAGGACATAGTGAGTGATGGGACACCAACAACCTTACCTTCAAAGAGAGCCATCAGTCATCAGATTGACTTCATACCAGGGGCTTAATTTCAAAACAAAGCAGCTTACAAGCTTACACCAGATCAGAACCTAGAGGTAGCTAGACAAGTGCAGGAGTTGTTAGATCAAGGCTTGATTAGGAAGAGCATTAGCCCATGTGCAGTACCAGTGGTCTTAGCAACCAAGAAAGGTGGTAAGTGGAGGTTATGCACTGATTCTAGAGATATAAATAGAATCAAAATTAGGTATAGGTTTCATATTCCTAGGATTGAGGATTTGATGGATTGTCTTGGAGGAGCTCAGTATTTCACCAAGTTGGATCTCAAAAGTGGATACCATCAGATCAAAATCAGGGATGGAGATGAGTGGAAGATAGCCTTTAAGACAAATGATGGGCTGTATGAGTGGAGAGTTATGCCATTTGGCCTATCTAATGCCCCTAGTATATTCATGAGGCTCATGAATGAAGTTCTCAAAGACTTTATAGGGATATTTGTGGTAGTATACCTTGATGATATACTCATTTTTAGTAAGACATCAAAAGAACACCTAAAGCATGTGGAGTTGGTTCTTAGAAGATTGCAAGAAGAGAAGTTAGCCATCAACCTAGAGAAATGTGAGTTCTTCAAACATGAGCTTGTGTATTTGGGGTTTGTAGTATCCAAAGGATCATTGAAGATGGATCCAAGCAAGGTGGAAGCTATCCTAAACTAGCCTACACCAACCACAGGGACAAAGGTAAGAAGTTTTCATGGATTGGCTCAGTTTTATAGGAAGTTTATAAGAAACTTTAGTGGCATATGTGCACCAGTCCTAGATACAATCAAAGGTGGCTTAAAGACTAAGTTTAAATGGACTCAAGAAGATGAGAAAGGTTTTGAGAAACTAAAACAAGAAGTGGCAACTAAACCTATACTTTTATTACCTAGCTTTGATAAGTTGTTTACTATGGAATGTGATGCTAGTGGAGTTGCAGTAGGAGGAGTGATAATTCAAGAAGGAAGGAATATAGCATTCTTTAGTGAAAAGCTCAATGAAGCTAAGAAAAAGTATTCTACCTCTGACCTAGAACTGTATGCTTTAGTTCAGTCACTTAGGAAGTGGAGGCATTACCTTCTACCCAAATAGTTTGTAGTCTTTACTGACAATCAGGCACTTAGCTATATCAACACTCAAGAGAAGTTGAGTAATAGGAATTTGAAATGGATGGAATACATCCAAGCTTTCACTTTCACCATCAAACACAAGAAGGGACAGTTGAACAAGGTGGCAGATGCACTAAGTAGAAGATTGCTGACAGTGCAAGAAATACAGATAAAGAGCATTGGAATAGACAGTTTCAAGGATCTCTATGGGGAAGATGAAGACTTCTCGGAGGCCTACAAGGTATGTTCTGACTTTGAGAATCATTTTCATAGTCAATACTCAGAGTATACATTGCAAAGTGGATTGTTATTCAAGGGGAATTAGTTATGTGTTCCAAGAGGATCAATGAGAGAGAATCTCATCCAAGAAAAGCACAATGGTAGTCTTAGTGGTCATTTTGGTATCAACAAGATAATGGAACTAGTGCAAAGGTTTTACTATTGGCCCAAGTTGCCAAGGGATGTCAGGAGATATGTGGAGCAGTGTGTAGTTTGTATGAAAGCTAAAGGGGGAGCTAGTAATGTAGGTTTGTATCAACCTCTACCTATTCCCAACAGACCATGGGAATGTGTTAGCATGGATTTTGTTGTAGGACTCCCTAAGACTAAGATAGGGTTTGATAGTGTCTATGTGGTGGTAGATAGATTCAACAAGATGATTCACTTTATCCCTTGCAAGACCACACATGATGCTAGCTACATTGCTCACCTTTTCTTCAAGGAAATTGTAAGGATCCATGGATTGCCATTGAGCATTGTATCAGACAGGGATGTGAAGTTCATGAGTCATTTTTGGAAGACTCTATGGAGTAGATTAGGTACCAACCTGTCTTTTGGATCAGCTTACCATCCTTAGACCGATGGAAAAACTAAGGTGGTTAATAGAGTGTTAGGTAACCTTCAAAGGTGCCTCACCAAAGAGTATGGACAGACATGGGACTTGGTCATATCATAGGCTGAGTATGCATACAATGACAATGTGAATAGGACTACAGGGAAGAGTCCTTTTGAAATAGTGTATGGGATGTACCCAAGGGGTGTGTGTGAACTTAGAGACTTGGGAGCTATGGAGCATAGGAGTGGCCATGCTGAAGATTTCTCTCAGACCATGAAGGAGATTCAGGAGTAGGTGAAGAAGACAATCACCGAGGCTACCCAAAAGTTGGAGAAGGTGGATTTAACTAGAAAGGATCTACAATTTGTAGTAGGAGACTATGTTATGGTCCACCTCAACAAATCTAGGTTGCAGAAGGGAATATCAACCAAGTTGCAGATGAAAAGAGTGGGACCATGCAAAGTATTAGCCAAATATGACAAGAATGCTTACAAGGTGGAACTACCTGCAGATTTAGGGATTTCACCAGTGTTCAATGTAGTTGATTTGATCAGATATAAGGGAAAAGTCATTGACATGGATCAGAACAATAGGGATATCTTCAAGGATGTAAACAACATAGCCTTACCTACTCAAGACAAGCTTCAGGCAGAAAGGATCTTGGAGTCAAGGGTGAAGAAATCTACAAGGCATATAGTGTACATGGAGCACCTCATCAAATGGAAGGACAAACCAGACTCAGAGGATACATAGGTGGATGAAGCTCTATTTAAGAAGCAGGGCATTGATGTGACACTTATCTCTCCTCGCATTCCTTAGTGTTTGTGCAGAGAGGGGGAGAATGGTGTAAGAGCACCTAGGAAACACTAGGCAATTAGGAAGTCTATGATGATTTTTTGTTTTTGATGTTTATCATGAAGGTCATGTTGACCATTGAGTAGAGAAGATAGTTTAGGGGTGTGTTTGATCTCTAGGATAGAAGTTGAGGAAGGGTGGATGAGTTTAGAAACTCATTTTACTTCATTTACTAGAAATTGGCAAAAGTTGCAAAATGTTGCATTTTGCAACTTTGCCACAAAGTAACTAATATGTCCAACCAAGGGGAGGCATAACTACTTTTTTTGGCCAATATAAGGTGTGCCTCGACCTGAGAGAAGGGTTGGAAGCATTGGAATTGTGGTGAAATTTTGTGAAATTGAAGGAAAATAGTGTTTTGTGAGTTATTTTCTATTTTTGCTTCAAAGTAGAGCTTTAATGGATTGAATTTGTTACTGTTTTGTATGTAGGATGTAGAGTTTTTAGTCTTCAAGTTTTGTGTGCCATCTATTAGTCTTTTTGATTCGATTTCAATCATTGTTTGTAAATAGTTTGCTTTCACCCTATTGCTGGTCTGAACTCAACAGTTTTGGAAAAATGGAGATTTAGTTCACTTTCCCACCGTACAAATTGTATGATCTTTTGGGAATAGTGACTAGACTCCATGTGTGTAAATATGGTAGTTTTTAGGGTTTGTATGAGCACAGGAGCTATTGGCAAAGTCTTTCCCTAGGCGAGCCAGGAAGAGTCTGGCTAGGGAAGACAAGGAGTGCAGAGCACATAACTTGCAGGGGTGATGAAATTTTGTTGAATTTCCTTTTTGAGAAGTTAGATGTGAGTCTTTCCAAGAATTGGTATTCAATAAGAAACTCCATCAGTCCATCTAGTGTGAGAAACACTTAGCAGATTGAAAGCAGCAAGAAAGGGCTTAAAAACCATAGTTTTTGTCCATTTTCAAGTGGAGGCATTGTACAGGCAGTTAAGACCCAAGACCTCGAAAACCCTTGAGAGGTGTCCATTTTAAGAAAGTAACTCAAAGAAAGATTGGGGGTTTTTTGGAGAAATTGAGAGCGTCAACCAGTTTTCTCAGAGAAGGAGACCTAATTAGGGCTCTTAGGCTAGTAGCCTTTTTAACCCTAAATGAGGGTTTGATGAAAGTGACAAAGAAATTGAGCTAGGAGGATACTCAAGAACAAAAATTGGATGGATTGCAATGAATTGAAACACCTGCACACCCATGGAAATCAAAGTTCAAACTTTGGAGGTATAGTTAGTCTTTAGGGCAGATTAAAGGCTAAGGAAGAGTTAGAGTTAGTGCACCAAGATTGACTTGGTTGGTTAATTTGTGATAGTAGTGGGGTTGGCCAGAAGAACCAGGGGTACCTAAACATGAGAAGGGTCCTATAGGTTAAGGTGGTGAAGCAAAACACCAAGGAGGTCTTGCAAGCAAGACCTAGAGTAGGAATCTATGATTGATTCCTCCAACCCCCTTCCCTATCACAAAGTCATTTGCATAAGATAGGAGGTAGCTCTGATTATTGACCCTCGATCATGCCTTAGATGAAACCTTTTAAACACCTTCAAATTTCAGCCTTTGGGGATATTCTTTAATGCATTCGTTATAAAGGTGGAAGCAAGAAGGGGTATGCCCAACCTCTAATATCTGACATAATATTTAAACAATAGGTTAAGGCATGCAGGTCTCCAAAATTTCCTTCCCCACACAAGTGTATGATTTCCTTAGGTTTTGATTTGGATCCTTTCCTTAAAATTTCAAAGACTTAAAGCACAGTTTTGAGTTTCAAAGTTCTCAATGCTCATTTTTTTCTTGCTTAAAGCATTTACAAGGGGTAAGCAGAAACCTTGATCCATGATTGGTGATCTTACCCTTTTACTTAGTTGATTTGGAAAATCCTTTTAGACTTTGGACTTTAGAGGTTTCCTTGATCGCATACCTTAGAACCTTTGCAAGTGGTAAGGGGAAACCCCAATCCTTGAACAATGACCTTACCTTTTACTTATCCAATTTGATAAATAAATTTTAGAAATCAAAATTTGAAGATCCCTCTTGCCTATTGCTTATAGAGGTACAAAGGGTATTGAGGATCCCCGACCTCCGATCCCCAATTTTGTGTGTAATATTAAACTTAGCTAAAATCCTTGTCTTCATTTTATTCTTTCAGATATCAGATGTCAGGGATCTCATCTATTTGTTTCCTTATAGAGATAGGAGGTATGACAAACCCTTGACCTTTGATGTCTACCATCATGAATGATTGTTTTCATCATGGTAAAATTTCTAAGTAATCCTTCATTAAGTCCCTTTCAAAATGAATTAAGTTAGATAAAAAAATGTGAATCAGGCCTTCAGGATTTTTTTTTAGTCATACCTAAGTAAACGATGAAAATGAAACTTGATGAAACCCCACAACCTGATCTCCAAAACCCTTTTGAACTTTGTGAGTCATAAATATCATTTACCCAGTGCTAATAAAAGGGGAAAACGGGGTGCCCGATCCCTAACACCCAATCAAGCACTAATATTCCTTGGGAGAGTTTTCATTGACAAGAAAAGAATATGTGATACCCTCAATCTCTGATGCTTGATGAGAGGAATATTCAACAAAATAAATTCATTTCATAGGTATTGGGTATAGGGGATTCCTAATCCTTGATACCCAAAGGTTTTAATAATGAAAAGATGAAAGATTAAGTGTAGATGCTGATGGTAAAGGGTAAGGGGTAAGCCCGAAGGCCGATCCTCGCAACTTTTACATAACTCCCGCTTGACAAGTTATAATTTTGAAATGTTCAAGTTGATATAGTCTAACATAATTTGTCATTCAAGTTTTCTCTTCTTAGCATGAAAATGTTAACACATGGTATTGGTAATTGCAGGAGATATACCTCCAAAAGATTGAAAAGAAATGAAGTATCAATACAAGGGTTGCTTTTTTTGTGGGGTTGTGGGTGTCTGAAATGTTTTTTTTGTTGTTGCTCCTAAAGTTTACGAATCCTTTTCTCTTAGTTCAAATGCAAGATTAGAGGATGTCAAGAATAGGCATGGAAATTACAAGGAGGATAAAGTGTATATCATGTGCAAAAGGAAAAGGCGATCTATAGTTATGGAGCTGCTCATGGATTTTAGTTCTTACTTCAATTTAGATTTTAGTTATTGCTTGCTTTCCTTTATTTCAACAAAAAAGACTTGGCTGCAACTAGGACTCGGACCAGTTTAGTTTTATTTTATTTAAAGTTTTAATTTTAGTTAAATACTTAGACACTAGAGTTGCTTCTAGTCATTCTTTATTTTAGATCCATAATTATGAGAACTTGATTTTCTATATATATGTTTAATTCAGGATCATTTGAAGGGTCTAGATTTGTTTGTAACTTTTGCAACTACAAACAAATACAATCTCAGTGTGGAGTTTTTCCTTCTAACTTTGTTCCATAGTGTTGATTTATTTATCTAAGGATTACACCCGTGTTGCATGCATTAAGATTCACCACCATGGTGATGGTGTGATCATTCTATTTAAATTATAATTGTTAAATTAATGAGATCTGAATTTAATCTATGAAATTAAGTAGGATTTTTTCCTAGATATGTGCATGATTAACAATTTTTTGGTTGAATAAAATTCAAAAATATTATGAGTTTTTGTTTACTTGGAAGATTACAATCCATTAATCATAAATGTGTGAATGTTGTTTCCATTAATGGTTGTTATAAAATATCTTGTTCAAACTTGCAAATGTGATTGATTGAATGCTTGATGATGTTGTTTGGTTAAGATAGATTTGTATTATTCCTAATTACCCTACTTCTTTTGCACTTTATTTTAATATAAATGATTCATACTATGTTGAAAGAGGGTCGGTGCAGGATTGAATGAGGGTCCAAACCAGAACCTTAAGTGGTAATGAAAATTCAGAAAAATAGAGTTAGGCAACTTGACATAAAAAATTGAATAAGTTATTAACATAATTTGAAAAATATGTAGGAACAAATGTTGAAAAAAATTGAATTTATTTTCTAAGATACTATTCCTTTTTTGGAAAAAGGTAAATCTATTTGGTGAAAATTTGAAATTTCAATGCAATAATACTAAATTTTCAAGAAAAAATTAAAAAGTGGGTGTATGTTTGATCAACCTAAGTACAAGAAAAAGTAATATTTTTATTTGAAACTTTCAATAGAAGTAGAGGACACATGCTCGAATGTGCCACATATTCTTTTGTAATTTTTTTGCAAGTAAATAATTAGTTATGATTTTTTTATTAAAATGATTTAAAAATATTAAAACTTGTTTGTCTGGCCATCATAACTTGGTAAAAAATTTATGAAATTCAATTTTTTATTTTTTTTATCCTATAGTATGGGAAGCATAGAATGTGTTGCATGTTTTAAATTCAAAAAATATGAAATCATTTAAGAATTATAGATTTTTTTCAATCAGCCTATCAATTAGGACTTTAGTCAGAATGTATGTATAAAATCAATAATAATTATCTATTTAATTCAAATTAAGGCATATCTTATATTTTTGAAAATATTAAAATTTTATAAATAACCCCTTTTCGTTTCATCAAATTTAGATAAGAAAGTCGTTAGCCACTTTTTTGTCATATCACCACTTTTTGGACCCCCATGATCCTACACTCACGCAAGAGCGATAACCTAAATTCTCAAATTTTCTATTTTTTGAAATACAATCTATTGTTTTGAGTTATTGAAATTATCTTTTACAATTGCATATAATTTTTCAGTCATCTAAATTCTAGATCCCCTCATGAAACTACATGGATCTTACAACTGTGCTAGCCACATAGTCAAGACTTGGCAGAATGGAACATTGGAGTAGTTCTCACTACTTTTCAAAAGAGGAAATAAACCCTTATTGCCTAGAATGTTGTGCATGACTAAAATCACCCTAATAGTTGGCTATGCCACATTGTATGCTTTTGTTGATTAAATAACCCATTTGTTGCTTTTAGATAATTGGGTGTGGTCCTAAACATTGTATATTCTCACCTTACCCATCTTGGGAAATCGATGATTAAAAAAAGATAAGGATATTCTATTGCAACTTATTTTCAATTGAATATTTAAAAAAAATTAAGGTGTTTATTTCGCCTTTTCTTTTTGTTACTTAGTGAAATTACATTTCCTATTTCTAGAGAACACAAATTCTTTCCAATTTTATTCAAAACACTCCTTCTCAAGGCTTCTACTAATGGAAGTTTACAAATTGGTATATGATCTTACTCATCTTTTTACTATTGAATGCAACATTATTGGCTTATAAATTTAGAAAACCTTTTCGAAATGTCATTTTTCATGACAATGATGGATTTTTTTAGATCTCAATGTTATGTTCCCAAATGTGTAAAAAGTAAAAGTGTTGTTAGAGAAGGTTTTAGGAGATCTTTAGTTTAACAAAAATAGATGGATATGTAGCTAATTATTATCTCCCAATGACATCGACTCAATAGTAAGAAACTATCCAATAAGATCTCCTACAATTTTAAATCTAGTCATTCAACAATTTTGATGGTAATCCATATAATCTAACACATTATGTGATAATGCTATCACTTCTTCACTTGTATCAAATTTTATTCATGGTCCTAACTATATATTTTTGGAATACGAACTTCTTGTATTGAATAGAATGTTAATTAAATTCAATCATTTTCTTCTAAAAACTCTAATTCAATAAATGGTTTGTGAAAAATGTACTTTTCACAAACCAAAGCTCTCTTTGGTAAGACATCTTTTTTTTTCTAGAACTCTAAAAAAGGGTTATATAAAGAAGCCATTTATTATGAATATGATTTTGACACTTTTTTCCCATCTTTTTATATTTATGCATGCATAATTTTTTTATTATCTAAAAACATAACTTATTGTTTTTAATTATAATTTGTAGTTAAAAATATTATTTGCTTTTATCAATTTATTGTCAATCATTGCATTTGAGGTTTCCTAATCATTGTGATTCTTTTGAAAAACTTACCTATTAGTTTATGTTTCCTTTCATTACTTTCAACAAACTTTTCATTTATTCTTTTATCTATTTTACATAAATATCATTTTTATAAAACTTTATTTTTTTCAATAAATCAACATTTTAAACATTATAATTTACATGTAATAATTATTTAAATATTTAATTATTTATAGATTTTAATATAAATTATTTTAATATTTAATTTTTTTTATATATATTTTTAATTTTTTCATACTTATTCTAAATAATTTAACTTTTATCAACTATAATAAGCTCCCTAAATTAATCCCTCAAAATAACCTCATATATTACTTGCGAGGTTTAATTTTGTCCTTTGATTTTTTAAAGACAATATCAACCACAATTATCTTTCCAAATTAGTTCTCTAAGAAAACTAAAGTTTTAATTTGTCAACATAATTTTTTTCCAACCCAAATTTTACTATTTTTAAAATTTAAGTGATAGTTATTTCATTGATATTAATGAAGTACTACTAGCATATATATATTATTTATTAATAATATTTATAAAAATGTCTAGAGATATATATACTAGTAGCATTCACATCCCAACATGAATAAGGATTAGTGTTATCATTATGAATAAGGTTAGTGTTATGGTTATGGTTAGGGTTAGGATTACAAATATGATTAGAATTAGAATTAGAATTAGAATTAGAATTAGAATTTGGATTGGTGTTATCATCACAATTAAGGTTAGGGTTAGGATTGCACATAAAATTAGGATCAAGTGTATGGTTAAGGTTAGGGTTAGGGTTAGAGATAGAAATACAATTAACATTGGATTAACATTAGTATTGGGATTAGGATTAGGATAAAAAACTAGGGTTAGGGTAAATGCTATTTCTAAAATTAGCATTAGGATTAGATTTAGTTTAATTAATTTATCAACATAATTTTTTCCCACCCAAAATATTACTATTTTAATTTCTATTTCATTGATATTAATGAAGTACTATTAATTAGTCAATAGGCTATTTGTGTCAACTTTGGCCAAAATTTTCGTCAGCTTAGCCAATTTTTTAGTTTTTGGTGACTGGGGACAAGGTGGCAGGTGGGTTATAATTCGAATAGAATTTTTGTCAACTTGCCAGATTTTTTGGCTTTCGGTAACTGCGAAAAAAGTGGTAGAGGTAGTTGTTGGCTACTTTGGGAATTGGGTGGCATTTGTCGGGCCGTGTGGATAGAGAACGTTGCAGAAATTAAACGTTTGTTCGTGTCAACATTAATTGTTGTATACTTTGTGTGTATTGGGGATTGTTGTAATAACACCTACCCTTTAACACCTCGGGGAACAAAACAAATGTTGGTAAATTGTCAATGACACACTGTTTGGTGTTGTTTTGTTGCTATACCTGCTATGAGAGCAAAGAGCGAGGAGGGTTAGCTTTTGTGAGGGTGCAAGCTAGATTAAGTTTTGTGTAGCTTCTGCAAAGGTGGGCGGATGCTATTTTGTGTTTTTTGCAAAGGAGGGTGGTTGGAAATGCAAAAGAAATGTGTCAACCGTGATAGTGTTTTGCTTATTTTTGTGCAGGTAAGTTGGAAAGAAGATGTTTGCTTCAAGCGAGTGGGAAGAGGTGCATGTGGAATAACCCCTTGACAATATTGTTTGATTTGTGCTTGGCAGTTATATTGCTTTATTTGCGATAAGGTACTATTGATTGTTACAAATAGCTTGTGTGATTTATGGTTCACATTTCTTGTGAGTGGTTTTGCATGGAATTGATACTATGATTTTTTGTGGGCTTGTGTTTATGGGTTCTGTTAGCTGCGTATGTTTGGAGGCTTCGAGAAAAAAGGCAGCATGGAGAAAGTTGGGGGAAAGGGGTTTGTTTGAAACGGCCGGCAAGAGGTGCATATGCAGAAAAAAACATTTGTCATATAATTTCATTGGATTTGGCATAATTTGATGTTGATTATAGTTCTGTTGCTTAAGCTATATTATTCCATTTTGGAGAAGGTGCTATTGGAAAGTCTGTATTTTTTCAATTTTGGAGGATATTGTGTTGAGAAAGGACTATTTTTTGTATGGGTTTGTTGCTGTCAACTTTCGTAGGGTTTGTGTTTAATGTTTGCGTTTGGTGGCTATGTTTGTAAGGGAATTAAATTGTAGAGGATATGGAGTTTTTGTTGGTTGTTATTATATAGCTCGACTTATATTATGGCTTTCTACATGTGGGTGGTTGTAGAAAGTGATGTTGTTTGATTTATGGCTTTCTTTTTCTATTTTGGTTGGGACAAATAAAAAATAATTAATGTTGTTGATTCTATGTTCCAAAGTCTATATTTTTTCAATTTACAGGGAGATTGTCTTGAGAAAGGAGTGTTTGTTGTTTGGGTTTGTTAGTGTGAAGCTTCTTAGGGTTTGTGTTTAATGCTTGCATTGTGTGGCTATGTATCCAACACAATTAAATTGTAGAGGATATGGAGTTGTTGTGGATTGTTATTGTATAGCTCGGCCTGTATTGTGGCTTCCTGCATGCAGGTGGTTGTAGAAAGTAATCTTGCTTGATTTATGGCTTTCATTTTTTTGCTTATGGTTGGATAAAAATAAAATAATTAATGATGTTGATTCTATGTTTGGTTACATTAGGTATTATTGATTTTTTTTGTCCGTATTAGGCTATATTGGGTATATTTTAGTATCGATATATATGTAACATTGAAATTGTTAAGGTTATGGAGTTTTGGTGGATTCTTATGTATACGTTGTTCTATATTATGGATTTGCAGATGTGGGTGGTTGTTGAAAGTAATGTTGTTTGATTTATGCCTTTAGTATTCTGGTTATGGTTGGAACAAAATAAAATAATTAATAGTGTTAGCTTGTATGTTTGGTCACATTAGGTATTATTGATTATTGTTGTCTGCCTTATGGTACATTGTGTATATTTTAATAACAATATATATAGGTAAGATTAAGATTGATAAGGTTATGGAGTTTTGGTCGATTCTTATTGTATAGCCCAGGCTATATTATTGCTTTATGGATCTCGGTGGCTGTTGAGAGAATAAAATAATTAATGTTGTTGATTCTATGTTTGGTTACAT